>WWPM01009702.1:0-10736 GCA_023279145.1 Glomeris maerens | reverse complement strand
TTTGTTTTAGCTTTGGAGCTTTATTTAAAAATAAATGACGAAATATCAGGGAGGTAGGTAGGTGGATAAGCAAAAAATGACAAATGATGACGGGGGGGAGGTAGGTCGGTCTTTCAAGGGCAATTTTTTGATGACGTCATTGTTGAACGCTCCCAAAGAGTGAAATATTTGCACATGCGCTGTTGAGTTGATGACGTCACTCAATGACGTTGACTCCAAGTATTGAAAGCCTAATTGCGCAAACCAGGTTCTGGTTGTAATAGCGACCTGGAGCATTTCCACAGCACAGGTGCACGATCCGCCATTTTCCCTCGCTATTGCTCCGGCCTTTCACTGCTACGGGTGGCACACATACATGTAGAAATTTGACACTTAGCAGGTGTATCTCCCTATCTACACCTCCTAACTGTCACTCCACTGTAGCAGATTAAACTCTTCTCAGTTTGAAAATGGCTACGCAGAAAAATCTGAAAATTTGCAGGAAGGTTCCACATTATGTGGCATATACTCGTATTTCCTTCAAATTTCATAAATATTAAAAATGTCGAAAATTGCCATATCAGGTCACCTTTAAATTTTCATACAATTGCAAAGTCAAGCGTTTCAGAAAGTTTATGATACATTGACATCCATTGTCGTTAATGGTTATAAGCCTTAACATATCCAAGAATATACAAAAAATAGTTTGTAAAATTAAATAGAATATGATTAGCAAGGAAATATTCACACACCATACGCGTATATGACCTATACAAGAACAAATATCCATTGAAAATGGCCTATATCCAGATGCCACTTGGTCGCCATTTTCCAATATTCTTCACTATAAGAGCGGAAAATGTTTATTCCGGTATAACTACTTCTGGAGTACGCGGATTGTTAAAAGCTACAGCTACAAAATTTCGTTCATTTTATGGTAAAAATCAGGCTATGGGATTCAAAAATCATTTACCGAAGGTTTAAATTTAGTAGCCGCTACATACGAAAGAAAAGTAGGCACAAACAAACTGTAAATGGATTTTGGAAGTTATATCAGTGCCATTTTACTTGTATAGTAACTGATTATGCTAAAACATTACCTATACTACATACTGAAACATTTGAGAGATCACTTGACTGCAATAAAATAATACCTATCATTTTTATAGGGCCACTTGTGATATTTTGCCTCTGTGGCGAAATAACTTACACCACACTCCCATAGATATTTTCACTTAAAATCGTAGTTCATCATAGATCACTATTGGGGCATGTATACAGGGTGTAACAAAAGTATGTGTGCAAACTAATAGGGCTTACTTCATGCATGAAAACAAGACATGTTTCTATAAACCCATGTCTCCAAATGCTTAGATTTTTCAGTAGCACCTACATAAAATGTGGCATACATAATTCATGCTCCCCACATCTTTCCATTGATCATTTATCAAGGACTCGTACGTGTTCCTAGTAAAGATGTGGGGGAATTATGGATATCACATTTTATGTAGGTGCTACTTAAAAATCTAAGCATTTGGGGACATGGGTTACCAGGAACTTTATGTCTTGTTTTCATGCACGTAGTAAGCCCTGTAAGTTTGTACACAATTTTGTTACACCCTGTATATTTATATACTAGTTGGAGTATTTTAAATTACATATTACATTAGTGTGTTGTCAAGAAGTTAATGTCACATTCATACGTACACTTATTTCCAGTACATTCCGCAATTGAAACATGGCGGCAATAAAATAATGAATAAATAATGTAGTTTTCTACCAATATCGAGAAATATTACTTGATTACAAGCTGCATACTACACTTACTTTTGAAGTGAAAACACGTTTCATTCCAAATGAATTGATATACGAAATATTTATACATTCGGCGAATGTCGATAAAAAATGGGATATCTGATAAAATATTAATAACAAGTAATAACGACTAATTGAAAGAATTGATATAGAAAGCGAAGTGTTTGCACTTTTATTCAATTCATTTAAAAACTAAATTAGTGCGTTTTCAAGTAAGTTTTCAAGCCGGCAAGATATTTTATTAGACTTGCTTTCAAGCCAGTGGCATGTGTCAAAGATGGCAGAAGGGGACTTGATGTCGCCAGAGCGCAATAGCATTTTAATAGATTTTTATGGGTTTTTATGCTTAAAAGCATCTGCTCGCTACATAAATATGTAGAAAGTAGTAGAAATGAGCCAAGTAAAATGAGAAATATTTTTTCTGTGGTAGCTTGCACGCGAGCTCCAAGAGCTGATGGATATCGATGTACATCGGAGCACGCACAGAAGCATGCAGCTATCGATTGCCTGGTGTGAACCAGCTATACACCACGTGCACTCGAGCTCTTTCAGCAAACTAGTCGTGGCCACCGACCAACGGAGTCAGCACATCAGAGCAGCGGAGGACGTCTCCGGCAAAAACCGGTTCTCATTTCTTATACTGTATCAACCAACAAGTTGCACGGATCACGTGAAAATGAGCACATAGCAAACACCATGAACCAGCCACCAGCATGACAAACTAAACCATCTCAAAATTCCCCTAAAAAAGAACCATTGTGGAGTCGGAAGTTTAATACTCGAAAAACTGACAGAGTATGACGAAGAGCGCAGATGCAAGTGAATCTCACAAAACAGCAACTGCACACAGCTACTACTGGTTACGATCTGAAAAACTCTTATTTGGCATTTCAACTTGATCCCTGCAGTTCAAAGTTGTGTACCGGGTCATAGAATAGAACAAGAAGAAGACATCGTAGATAAGAGCATCACAATTATTTCGTCTTATAGAAAATGGAAAGCAAATCTGGAAAGAGAAATGAACAACTCAGATTTCACGGAAACTCCCAGTTTGATGGACAACAGTGTTATCTCGAAAGCAGATAAACCAACAAGCAACGTTGGTCTTTGATTCCAAACAGAAAAACGATGGGTTTGAGTGTTACAAAAACGAAACGCACTCGGTTGATCCGAGTTCGTCCACTATTTTCGGTGATGTTCATCGAGCTATGTGCCCTGCCCTTGGCAGTTTCCCAGCTAGAAACAGCAGGTAAGGTTACGTAAATCTGCCCACTTCCCTCGATGTTCTCACATGGAGATTATCCAATTCATATATACATTAAAACTTAATTAAAAACTACATATATATTTAAGGAACTGAACCGTTTTTTTGAGGTTCAAACCTGAGCATATGATATTGCGTTTATTTCGGTAACAGTGAAGTATACATTTTTATGATACGTTTCTGTTCTCGTATGCACATACTACCACATGTAATGATATTTTCAACAGTAAGAACAAAAACATTTACACAATTTCCGAGTTTAATGTAAGTTCGTATAAAAAATTCCATGCAAATACCGAATAAAAGACGAACTTTTTTATTTGTCTAATTAATCGTGTGCAATTGTTTGATTTATACTAATGCAATATTACAATTCTACGGAATTGTGTTTAAATGCGTATTTTAGCGTTGTAAGTTATACCATGTATTTTATTATAAGCTTAATATAGGATATGTCAAACCAGGCTGTCAGCATTTAAATTTGCTCTCGACATTGAATTTTTATGTGTCCCTTAAATAGTATTGCTTCTTCTGTATAGGTTCATTGAATATTATGTGTGATGAGTGATTGAGTGAGCGAACGAGAGAGAGAGAGAAAGTATGCGCTTAAATGTTAAAAAATAAATGAGACGTGGTGGAACTTTCCTAGTGTGACTAGAATAATAATTAAGATGATAGAAATGCATGATATCACGTGCGCGACTCCAGGGGTTAGTGGAGTGTGCTGGGAATCGGTTAATCTGGTGCTTTTATTTCTTCTATGTATGTACAACATTAAGTGGAAAAAATAAAGCAAGCGTGTCTTGTTGAAAGTTTTTTGAGGAATATTGCTCGCAACGTTCCTCTGAGACGGCAAGAAGCATATCAACATTTGATAACGAACTCAAAACGAACATGTTTATGCAGCACCCGCATTTTGCACATGCACATTTTTAATCAATGAAAGAAATGCAGAAATGGGGACAAAACATGAAGAATGTGAATAGCTGACAATAATATTTGCACCTATAGCAATAATTTGCAAGATGCGTTGGCAAGTAACGTACATCATTCAGGTGCATGGGTAACCTAATTTCAGGAATTTAAGTTATATAAGTGATCCTCGCAATAATGTCATAATTTCAATAGGACAAATACTTACTAGCCTACGATCAATTTTCTTCGCTCTATCAGTTTTCATAATCGAAATTGCTAAAATTTACTAGATCCAATCATCAATGAAATTGCACATGTGCTCTATTGAAAAAAATATACAACGCACTTGTATGGGGAGCATGTCCGCAAATAATCTATAAAACGATACCAACAACTCGGACTTTCCAGTTCCAAGAATAAAATCTTTTTACTGCTGTTTTTATCTCATAATTAAATACGCAAATTTGTCTGGAAACATAAACACTCCATATTACCTTGAACATCGTCTTTAAGGTTTTCTCTGCTGCATATGTAGTAGGTACGTATCAGAAGATCTGTTAAATTAGTTAATAAGTAGGCTACATAAATGATCAACATAATAATGCTTTCAAATTCCTCCAGTTTTTCATATAAAACTAATTCAAGGAGATGAGGAAATTTCTCTTTTGTGTTTTCGTAAAATTTATATTTTTATAAACAATGTATTCGAAATTAAATGTGCCTATTGATTTCATGATCGTAATTAAAGCTGAAAATAATAGCTATATCCTACGAAAATTGCAGACATGCAATGAAATTAAGATATGAATAAAAATAAAAAAAATGAATTTTTTTGTAATATTGTGATCTACAGTATGTACGTACTTCATTCCCACAGCTTCCACCAATTAACACTCCGTCATCACGAGAATGTATCATGCTATAGACCACTTGTATACGACCACTTTACCCAAAGTCATTGAATGTCAGCAATGACAGCGTAATAAAGCTTAAAACGTTTTGCTTATTCCGGTTTAAAATACATTTTATGTCGACGAGTGAGGTGCGTAACGTCGTGCAATTCTTGTCCAAGGACATAGTGCGCTATTTGAAATTTACTATAAGATTGCAACAACATTATTTCTGGCTTAATTTAAATTATGAAAAACTGAACGTAAATTTAATCAAAGATTAGGCAAACTAATTACAAGTACCAATTCGTCAGTTTTACTTAAAACTGTGTCTGGCAAAACTAAGTACCGGCTAAGGAAATGTGAACCAACTACTTTCCGAAAACAAATACGTAACAACGAAGTAGTGCATACAGTAAATGAAAAGTATTATACTTTTGTGTTTCGACAAGTCCGCATCATCACGAATATAGAAAATTATAAAATGAGGATACGAAATTTATGCTACCAAGAACATACGTAATAAAAAATCAAGCCATATTCATCTCGCACATTTTCGCCAAAAATGGGGCTAGCGAACAATACGTCCTTTACAGTAGTGCAACTTATTCTTTTTAGCTTCTCACTTTTTTATTATAGAGGGTTACATTGTTTCCGTTACATAATCTCGGAATATTCATGTCGAAAATCAATTATTGGAACACGGTACTAATATAACAATTTCCCGATATTATTATCACCTTCATATTGCAGCAACAGCTACCTGACACTTACATAATTTGAAATGAAATCCTCACACATTATCCAATAGATGTATCAATAAATGCAATTTCAAGCAAGTAAATGAGAAGAAAATTAGCATATAGACTGGTTAAAACCACGAAAAACTTAAAATCCAATCAACATGTAGACTATTGAAAAATGAATTCAAGTAATTACATTGCAATTCAAAGTTTATTTTAATGGAGGCTCAACTAACAACAAAATTCAGTGTATTGCATGGCTATGAAACATGAGTGTCACCCGTTCAATGATGGCCTTAGGAACCTAAATGCAGCATCTTAGCTCATTTCCGCAAGTGGAATAACATGAACCCATCAATTCAGAATGCACAAAGCAAATTTAATCATGCACCGTTAGACAACATTCACACTAAATATGCAAATAAATGCTAACAGTGATAATAAAAGACTCGTCCAAAGTGGATAGACAACATTATGGAAACCCTCTAATTGTCAAGTATAGATTTTGTGGTTAACATATTTTCAATTCCAACAAAATAGAACTGAATTATTAAAAAAAATCATGATATGGCAAAAGAATAATTTAATAATGACATAGTTCACTTTGAAATTCCATTTTCGAGTTTGTTGCAGATGGAACTTGAAAATTTTAATGAAAATTCAAGAATAGAAATGCTATTTTCAGCACGAACAAAGACTGTATTTTTATATTAACTTTGGGGCGTAACTAGATAGCATTCTAATAATACCTTGCGTGCTGCGAAAAAATGATGGGCATCGATTGTAAAAGGGGTCATATATCGCAATATCACCAGCATCATACAGTATTCAAGTTTTGACGTCTTCAGTTGCTAAATATATGCTACTTGCTCAAATATAGAAGTTGCAGATCGAGTATGTCAAAAAGCAGTTTCGCTTTTTATATCCATGCAAAAAAACTTATCTTCACGACAATGCCTAAGATAATGTCATTTTATTTCAAATTCATTCATGCTATAAAAGTAAGTTCTATGCAAGACGACACCACAAGAGAATTTCAAAAAATTCTTTCGTTCAACAATCATGCAGTTTTTGGCAAAACAAAATTCTGTATAACTACGCATGCATGGTTAATTTAACAAATTGAAAACACTAAAAAATTGCGCTTATTTTCCTGCTTTATACATCCTGCATGCACTCCATAGCATACGCATACGTAGCCTATTCTGTGGTAAACTCACCTTTCATTACTGAGGCAGATAACGTCTTCCCTGAATACCTTTAGATTATGTATGTAATTTCAAATAATCATTTGATGTAATCTAAATTCAGTAACAGAATCTTTCGTATCCTAACTTGCGTATGAAATTGGTAAATGAAATATACTACTTAGGGACCGTTCACATACCACGTGGTCAGTATAGGGGTGAGGGGGTATGTGAAATGACCACAGCTGACCACACAGGGGGGGGGGGAGTAGGGTTTTTTATTATAACCATGTGGTACATGAAATACATAAAGTAATTTCAATTTTAATAAAAAATAACAATTTGAAACCTGCTCTTCCACCTTTCCCCGCTCTCTCATGGTTGTAAATCCTATTCCAAAGGAATCCCCTTATTACACGATTATAAACCAATCAATAAGAGTGCTTAGTTGCCTCTAAATTTTACAAATGTGGGATTTAGGAATGATAGTCACAATGAAGCAGGCAAAGATGTTTGGGAAGAGGCGTAAAATTTGTAAAATATAAAAGATGCAGCCCAAATAAAATACTGTGGATAATTTTTTCAATATGTCTGGTATTAGTATTACACATTACTATTGTTTGAAGGAGAGGGTTGGAAAGATGACCACGTGGTTTTTAAGGAGGGTATAAGAATTGACCACAGCTGACCACAAGGGGGAGGGGAGGAGTCAAATAAGTCCAAAATATTGACCACGTGGTATGTGAACGGCCCCTTAGCTCACACGTGATAGCATTCACTTTATTCCCGTATATTTCCGCATTTCATTATTCCACATCGATTGTCACCAGTATAATTGGCCTTAAATTTTTATTGTTGGGCATTCTTAGCAAATAATCCTACTGATTGGAAGCAAACTCCCACACGTAGTGATTGTATCCCATTCACCTGCGTCTCCTGAGAAACAATTTCATTAGAATGGCGCTCGACTTGGCCTGGCTGAATTTTTCGTCGCAATCTTAATTTTCCCTATCAACGAAAATGGCTCGGAGCCGTGCGCATCATGCCATTATGTAAGACGTATATAATAAATCTTCGACACACAATTGACAAAAAAAGACCAGATTTTAGCGCGTACCTTGGCACGATAGCTAACCTTTTTCCATAATATTTATAAGCACAGTAACTTCTCGCTTGTAAGCGAACACGTTACACACTCGTGCGCGCTTAGACCTTATTTGTCGGTAATGGAAAATCGATTTAGGGCATTATGGGGGCCTTCTAGAAGCTTCAGCAAGCGTATCCAACGTGTATGTGTTATGTGTGCCGATGTATACACGTGCTCGATACCATCGTTCAGTGATATAATTGGAATGCCAAAGCTTTTCAATTCCTCTGACATCATAAATTGCCAAAGCCGCACCAATATTCATGGGATGTGCGCTTCGCTAACCAAATATTAAAGGAACAATTAACCCAAAACCAGGAATCACAATGTTATTATTCCTCTAACGAAAATATATATGCAACTATAGCTTACGTTTGGGAGTTTCCAATGTAGTTAAGGAGAAACAATCAAGTGGACTATTTCCAGCTGCACACAAGGGACTGTGAGCTGCGTGAATGAAAGATTTGATAAAAGTTAAGCATTTCTCCACATTAATAATGTAGCAGATCTGTATTTCTTGTTTCTTGATGGAACAATTGTTCCATCACGTAATTTCTCTCCAATGATTCCCTTGCATGCCTGTTTTATCTTTTTCCTTGTGTCTTATTTTTATCAGCGCTGGGCGAGTTAATAGTTCTGGATAATTGTAAATTGTAGGAGTAATCACAATCTTAATGTTCCTTATGCCCTTGAATACTGACTGACTTCACCGTGGTCTACATTATCTACGCATTTAAATGACCTACCTATAAAGAAAATGTGGGCCAACTTACAATCCGTCGATATCACCAATGGTGAGAAGCATGTCATAATTTTGTTGATCGTCGCTTCAATTCAATAACGTTATCATATTCAGATTGAGAAACCATTATTATTTATAGGTAGTTCATTAGACTGTTCCCTCTATTTGCATTTTACACCATCATTGTGACGGCCTGTTGTTTTTGTAAATGAATGGTGAGGAATGGAAACACACATGGAAAGTACTCAGCAGGTTGAGGCTATCTAAACATGTGCCCATTGGTGACCTTGAAAGGTGGGATCAAGGTCATTGAAGTGCTAACTTTGTAATTATTGGCGCTAGTGGGCTAATATCATTGAAAATCGGATAAACAATGCAAAATTTATGTGGAAAAAACCGGAGTGCGCAGCCCCTATGAAAAGCTGTTCTGTGAAAAGCTTTCCTAACCAATGCCCTGGTGTGTGCTTCCCTGACTTGCAATGACCTTGATCTCACCTTTCAAGGTCACATATGGGCACATGGTTAGATAACCCCCAACCTCCTGAATACTTTCCATGTGCGTTTCCATTCCTACACCATTCATTTACAAAAACAACAGGCCATCACTGGACTTATGACTCACCCGGTATAATAGTTTAGCATGAAAAATTATAATTTGAAAACGACAAAGACTAAATTAAATTGGTGGCATTATAAAATGATATTGTAATGCATACTATTATTTTCCAATAGTGTTCGTGACAGCTGAATAATGGAAGGAAGGAAACTGCAAATATGCGACCTATAGATAATGATGAGGATATTATGCTGAAATAAAATTAATGTCGAACTAATGGTACACTACTGTCTGGCGACGCAGTTTTGAATGATTTTCCAATTATGTTGCATAGGTAAAAACCCAGTTTATATGTAATTTGTACACGGGATGAAGGAAAGCTCAAAAGCAATATTGGAGAGAATACAACGAAGCTAGTTGGCAAAAATTTTAGTTGTACATTCATGTGAATGCGTGCCTGTTCTCATCTGATCATATGAACGAAAACAATTACAGAATTGCACAACTGCTACTTGGGAAACTTGCGATGTTTATAATGGATAACGTGGAAATGGCGCCCAGGTTATTATCTTGCAACTTTCCCGTGTCTTTTGTTTCCGCCAGGCAAAATTCTCAAAATCACACTTAAGTTTTTTGTGTTGAAAATTGCGTTTGCTCGCAAGCAGTTTTTGCAACACAATTTATCATAAGCAGACCGAATGCTTTTCCCTTGGAAAACACGCTCACGCACATGCACACTAAACCCTCAAATGACATTCAGTGACGGAAAAATGTCGTTTCTTTCCTGTAAAAGTAAAGAATGCAATTCTCACAAGTTATTTTTTCGCCTATAAATATAATTTAGGAGCACAAATTTTGTTGGGAAATTTACGTGTTGGGAAATACTGTAATATGTTAAAGATGCGTAAACATCAGTTCATAAATACAGTGGCAGACATTCGTTAAGAACATGCACTTTTGTTGCAATTTCGGCAATTAAAAATTTAATTTACAGTTAAATCTATTTCTATATTGATAAATAGTACTAAGAAATGATTCTGACAAAAAATAATAGACATGATAGGGTAATCCCCCGAAAAAAATAATGAAAAAGTTCTGTATTATGACACTTTGGAACCTGGACATTCGTTTAAGAACGTTGGTTTAAAATGCAATAAAATTGATTCAAATGTGTTGTGATAACCCTTATTGATGATATATTGATAGATACGGCTTTCAATATAGAAAATAAAATTGTGTCTTTCTTCTGTGATCAATGTGTTTCAAGCAGCATAAATAGCAGTGTTGAAATCATTTGGCTCCTCTGAACTCTTGCCCATTTGAATAAAATTTGTGAACTAAGATGCCCCACATGTTATTAACTGAATTGAGGTCAGGACTTTTTGATGGGCAATCCAAAACATGCATTTTCTGTCCAACTTACCAACTTTTTATCAAAGCAGAACGATATATGGAGGCATTGTCCTGTTAAAAAGTCCAGTTCTCAGGCCAAATTATT
>WWPM01009674.1:0-10359 GCA_023279145.1 Glomeris maerens | reverse complement strand
GCAACATAATCAATTGGTGTGAAATAAGAAGCCTCCTGCATCAAAACACTGTGCACGTGAATGCGTAAATGTATAAAATATGCAACGCTTGATGTACCTAATAATGACAGCATATATTCTGCATGCTGCAATTTTCAAACTGGGTCATAAATTGTGTTTCCTATTTATGTTGCGCATTTTGCGATGAAATTATTTCGAACTTCAAACTTACGTTGCACAATTAAAAGCAGAATGGAAATTTAATATCTTCGAAAATATGCCGCTACAAATTATGTGTACGGAAGAATAAGGCTAACGTCTTACTTCTTTGCTGGAAAATCCCTTTGTTTTGGCGACAGTTATAAGACGCGGGATTACTGGCAGGGTCTCCAGAAGTGAAGTGTCATATTACCAAGAGATATTACTGTATATCCATTTGCGTGGCAATAACGTACAATAAAATAAGGTGCATTATTTTGAATGTCGTGATGAAAATGTAGCCGAAGTTTTATCTGCATTTTCAATTAATATGGGTAATATACTGAGCTGTCAATTTTAAATACCGGCGGCTTAGCTCTAAATGTTTTTGTGAAAAGATTCAGATGCGAAAAGATGCAATTTTTGCGTTTTGTTTTCCAGACATGATAACCCATCTTTATAGCCATGTGCGCTCAACATATACAATGGTCAATGACAGAATTGTTCCTATTCCTAATATAGCAAATGTGAACCATGCTTCCAAAAACGTCTTAGCGTGAAGAATTGGATCATCAGTAAAATACGCCGTCATGTTTCTTTCAATCAAAGTGTCCTATTTAGCGAATGAAAACATTAATGTGAAGCGCAATCATAATATTTAAGGAAGGATTACATTCAGTTGCTCGGTCAGAATTCTCGCTATATCGTAGTGTGACATCATCTTAACTGGGACACCATTAATCTAACCATTAGGCCGTGTGTAACTTGAATAGCTGGAAAGTTATGTCAAGTGCAAAATTTTATTTTTAGAAGATTGTCTGTCCTATAAAATCCGATCAAAATTGTAAATGTAAATTGATTCAGTATTTCTTTAAAAAAAAACTTATCACTGATTACCAAATCTGTTTGCTTGCGACTTCATTGCCTACATTTCACTGCCTTTCTCTAATTTTATTAATGCAAGTTAATGGCCTGGTAATGAAACTTATCTATTGGCATTATAGAACTGTGAAATAAATTCACAGCAATGGCAGCTGCAATTACGCACGCATTTGTGGTACATTAAAGTTTCAGGAAATGGTTACAATTTGATCCTTGTAGTTACTACTGGTACACCTAATGCTACACAATTTACACGACTACCAATGAAATATGACAGCAAGCTTTTGCTGACTACAGTTACGTGTTTCATATTGAGATTTCGGTTTTCTGTTGTATCTGTATGTGGAATTCAGCATGCACGCACCATAATCAGTACGTGTGAAATGTGAAGCCATTCCGTTCAATATACTGTACGCGTGTAAAATATGCAGCACATGATGCGAGATAATAGGGTGCAGCATTTTGCAAGTCGTAATCAATTGTAGCTCGGGTTTCTCCTGAATTTTAAATTCAGTGAACGCATGTGATAATCAATTCCGGTGAAATGCGGAACCATCGATTCCAAATACAGGCGGCTCAGCTCTACACGTCTATGCGCATAGGAATAAAATGTGGATCACTTTATGTGTTCTAATGATAATGCATTCTGCAATTTTTCCTAACGGACTAATTAATGGTTGGTTAATTGCAATAAGATTCATACAGGCAATGCTATTTGAAATTTATTTTAGTTGCAATTCATAAAAAAAATCATGTATTAATATCGAATGCATAAATAAGTCTTAATTAAGGACATGTGCAGTAAGCACGTGTTTCAAGATACGTGTTATAAGACCCGTCACATTTTACGACACCTGAAGTAAAGTTCAGATTTCAGTCCTATGACGTGTCTCGTAGCGGTTATAAGGCACTTGTCATTATTAAACACTAAAATCAACAAAAAAAACGCTCGGGTGTCCTTGGTAAGATCGTCTCTTGGAACTCTACAAAATCTAGCAATTTAATAGGTGAGGATGTGGCGAGCTTGCAATTGCCGATAGATTTAATGTAGCATTGGACAGAATGTACAAGTGTTCCAGTGATCTTTTTACTTTTCTGCGTACGCGTACAGACTTTCGTGAATAAACTAGTATATATGAATCGCTCAGCACTTAAAATACTGACAGAATTGTTCCTATTCCGAACATAACAAGTGAACCACGCTTCCAAAAACGTTTTAGTATGAAGAATTGGATTATCAGTAAAATAGTCTGCCATGTAGTGTCTTATGAGACGTTGGAGGAGTCCTACTTCTTTCAATCGAAGTGTCCTGTTTAGAAAATAAAAGGAAAACATCTGTTTTAATGAGGTTTCCAGATTAGATGCATTACAGATCCTGCTCAAAATAGTACATTGCAGCACATGAAACTGAACCGTATTATTTCAGGCAGGAATCGATAGTTGCCAAATTTCGCAACATTCAAAACAGAAAATATGTCCAAGAAGATGAAATCGGATGAAGTTTCCATGCTGGCCGGTACATAAAAGTCGGATGTTTTTAGAAATTATACATTTTGGAAATTTTTAAACATTGTCGTCCACCGATGAATCCAATTAAGTAATGTATATTGTTCACCACTAACGGTTTTCTCGAATGTGAGTTTACAGGGGATTGCGAAATCCAATTTTCTGTTGTGGCACTTGTTTAGTTTCGATATACCTACACAACCATAAAAATGTGAATGGTTTTTTTTTTTCAGGAAAAAATTATTAAGAAATTTTGTGCACACTTTGTGGTAATGCAATAAAACCAGTGCTGCAATATGCTATCAGAGCAAATCATCACAACTGCTCATTATTTTAAAGGGGGCAGTATCTCAAAAGATCGTGTTCATATATGGTATTTCTTGAGAGCAATGGTTTCATTTTACAATAGTTGGTACTCATTCCATTGAAGTTCTAACATTATGCTATAGTTCTTGGGCTTGGATATTCAATACAGAGTTTAAGAATATATTGTCCATGTAGCAGAACTGCGTAACTTCAACGTTATCGACATACAATAAGAATATTTCAAACGTATTATAAACATTTTAAGATTTACAATTTTGGTTCATTCATATCGGCATCTGTTCAAAATGGTCCATGCAAATTAAGTTCGCCCCAAATATCATTGTTAACTCAAATATTGAAATCTCCAAGTATGTTGTGAGCTTGCAATTTTAGATAAATTTAAGGTAACATTGGACAGAAATATAATGCTCTAGTGTTCCAGTGATATTGAAGAATTATAACTTTTTCAGTGGGTACAGTTTGCAGAATCAAATGAGTACGACTTTTCTATGTACGCATATAGACTTACATGAATTAGCCGGAATATGTGAAACGCTCGACGAATAAAATGATCATTGACAGAATTGTTCCTATTCCTAATATAGCAAATGTGAACCATGTTTCCAAAAACGTTTTAGCGCGAAGAATTGGATCATCAGTAAAATACTCTGTCATGTAGTTTGTTATAAGACGTTGGAGAAGTCCTGTTTCTTTCAATCGAAGTGTCCTGTTTGGAAAAAAAAAATAAAACATTTTTTATGAATGAGGAATCCAAAGTATATATTGTATATAGAAGACAGATGCTGCTCAAAACAGTACATTGTAACACATGAGGTACAAAAGTATAATTTCCTACAGGATTTCATTCAGAGTTCACTACTTACAATGCAGAAAATATGTCCAAAAAGATGAAATCAGATGAAGTCTCAATGCTGGCTGGTTCGTAACAGTCTGGCTTTTTTAGAGATGATACATTTGGGAAATTCTTAAACATAGTCTTGCCACTGATGAATCCAGATAATATATATTGTTCGCCACTAATGGTTTTCTCAAACACAAGTTTAGAAGTAGTATTGAAATCATATTTTCTGTTGTGGCACTTGACTAGATTTCCTACATCAATGCAACCCTAAGGAATACAAAGGTTTCTTCTTAGAACGTAATATTTTTATTCATAATTTTGATGCACATTTCGTGGTAATGCAATAAAACTGGTGCTGCAATATGCCGTCTGAAGCAAATTGTCACTAATCATTACAGGTGATGTGAAAGGGACATGATCCCAAAAGATTACGATACTATTTAGGGTTTTCTCAAAGACCCGTTACAATTTACCAGGAAAGTTTTGCATACTCAAATGAAAGCGTAAATTCAAAGTGACTGGTACATTTACAGTATACTGAAGGCATTGTCGCTTCTTTAACAGACCTTAAATTTCTGTCTGACTTCAATTTCAATCTGTGTACTAGGGTAAAATAAAATTTGAAATTTTGAGATGAACTTCAGATTTCAGTAGTAGGCTGAAACTAGTCGGTGAATTAAACATACAGCACGTTAGTGTTTCCTGTATATGTGCAACGGGGTACAAAGTAATCGCTTAAATTCAGTTAAGTGAGTTAAAAGGCAATATAGGGTAGTCGCACCTCATAAATGAGCATTAGAACGATTGGTGGATGAGATTGCGTGGGCAATGTATTAATCAACAATGCGCTTTACGGATGACAAATTCTATTAGTGTGTTAAGAATTGGGCAATGAGCTAAAAATCAACAATAAATGGCGATTAGGTAGCCATTGTATTTCGGAGAATCAACAGGGAATTTCCAAGTTAACTGAGGTCGGATTATTACGGGTGGTTGACTGAATTTTAAAGGGATCATCCATAAAATACATTCGCTAAAATCGCGTAAATTTTGCCCCCCCCCCCCCTCCCTTTGTAACGAAGTTGTAACAACTCCCAAGACCTCCCCCCAGGAGAATGTCACGCATAATATAAATGAACCTTCCTTTTCCGGCAAATTATTCTGGCCAAAGTTTCAATGTACTATGTGTAAAATGGAAAATTTGTCCAAACTTTGCAAACATTCGGATTCGCACAGATAATGACGGGAAAAATTGATGAACGTACACATTATGGAATTATACTCTCCCCCCCCCCCCCTCTATCGTACACTTTTGTCACAGTTACCAAAGACCCCTCCCCCCAAACCATGATTTGAAGTGAAACAAACTGTGTCATGCTGAGTGCAAGTTTGCCTTTTTATTACTGGGAATACCCTTCATACTGACCACATATAGAGCAAAGGATGCATCATCATTGGCGTAACCAATCTTTGCTGCAGAATGGTTGCAGAGATCAAAAGCATCAGAAAATGGGAACACCAATCTATCCGATAATATCTTCACTGAAAAAATTGCCAAATAAAAACAAAGAGCCATAAATGTTAAGAAACTGAAGGCTGCTTTCAGGCATCTAGTGCACAAGTTGGGACCTCGTTGCCACTCTGCTAAAGATAAATTAAGACTAGAAAGATGGCAAACATTGTAAGGCAGGTTTGAAAATGCGTATTATAGTAACCTACTCTGAAATCGGACCAAGCTGTCAAATAGTAGAATTCTATATATTCTGTTCATGTTCCTATTTCTGATTCTTGGATGGTGCCTTAGTGACGGACTATTATCATGAGCTAAATGAAAGCAGATGTTGAATGTTAAGATGACGGCAATTAGTATTATCCAAACATCTCGTTTTAGTAGCGAAAATAAGAAGCCGAATGTAAATGGCTCGTAGCGTTTTACTCCAAAAACAGTTTGGCCATCATAGTATAGTGGTGGCAAAAAGGAATAGCCTGGCTTCTCTGTTATAATGTAACTTCCGATGTGCAAATCTTCTTCCTTTAGAAATCATCTTCTATTATGACCTTACCAATAAAAAAAATGCAAAGCACTGTCTTACCATGATATGCACTCTGCCTACATTTTCTCTATCTTCATTAAACAGGGAACCTCTAAACCGAATTCTGCATATTTAATTTCAAAACATAGATTAAGGTCACAATTAATATTGAATACTTTGAAGTGTGCATTTACTAACGTGATTTTTAAATATTCTGTAATGTAGGTCAAAATGGTTCCAAAAATTCCAAACAGTTTTCCAGCTTTCAATTCAACGATATTTTTAACCTGTTACGAATAAATATTGCATAATTATGCTCATTGACTAATTTTCTAGATTACCCTCGTGTATATCATGCAATTGATTTAGACAATATTATGGAAATGCATAACAGTCCTCCCTCGATAATCCGGCCCTTCGATTATCTGGCGTTTTTTGGCCGCCCTCCTGAAATTTTTTTAGTAAACTTGTTGGGAGGTAAATAAAGATTTCAATCTTAAGAATTTCTGTACATTCACACTGATAGAATTTATTCCATTTACTCTGTTTCCATTATTTAAGCTGAAATTTTAAATAGCGCCTTCTGCAGAATTTCTTCTATGACTGAAAATAATTTGTAGAAAATCTACAAACATTTTGTACAAAATCTGAAATTCTGAAAACTATTAATATATTTTCTGTAGAAAATCTGCGTTCGCATCTCAAAATGTGCTGCTACATTTTCTACAGATAGGGGAGACCTGGCGAGTTGATGCACGGGGCGGGTTGATGCCCTGCCAATTACTCAATAGTGGTGTTTTTGATAATCCGGCGGGGCTCTGGTCCCATATCTGCCGGATTAACGAAGGGAGGACTGTATAAATTTTGTCTAAATTGATATCCATATACTTGCTTGAAACATATCTGCGTATATAAACATATTTTTCAATTTTCCATAGAATCTGCTATTGGTTTTAACATTTGGCTCACGCAGTTTATCTAGGAGAATAGACTGAAATGGGAAAGTTTTCCAAAGCCTTTTACTTTGCCTATATGTTGTATAAATTGTCAACTTTTTCTGCCTTATTACTCCATGGATCTGAAAAAATATGTTAGGCATTGTAATTTCAACACGCTACTCTGTATTTATTTGATTCTTACCCAGTCATTAAGGGAAACTGGAATAATCATCAACTTAAGATTTTCAGTCAATCTGTAGCGTTTGATGAAGTTAGGAATGCATTGTCCAATAATAATCATTCGATCAAATCCTGTTGCTGTATGGTCTTTAATCAGGTTGCTGAACTGTGATTTTATGAAAACGATGATAACGATATTATGAATATTTCTCCCATGTAAAACATAATGCAGCAAAACTGCGAAATGTCAAAATCATCTATCCACAATTAAGTTCGCCTCTGACATCATTGGTACCTACGTTAGAATTAATGTTGTAATAAACAATTTTAGTGAGCAATGCAATGAGACATATGCTGCATATGCTAATATTTAGGAAATAAAGAGAAGGTGTGCCAATTGATGTCATTTTATTCAAGCTCGATAATTAAAATGGCGCTGCTTACTGATTTCTGCCTGTACAATTCACGCAGATATTTCGGGGACAGCAGAATAATTGTTGTTTTCTGAATTGTAGCTCTGTTTTCAATGGATAATTCTTTTGCCATGTTTAGATTTTCCAATACAACGAACGAAATAAACATGGCATATCCCCCACGTAAGATTTCTTCCTTCCACTCTGTAGCAATGTATTCTGCGATAATGTGAACAGTTGTTTTCAGATATCAATAGCATTATAATCTTAATATTTGCATGTTTACAGCGATACTCAGAATTTGTGTGAAAGGTGTCGAATCGCATTCGCGGTATTACTGTAAATCAAAGGGCTTTTTAATTGCTTCACTTACTGAAGCGTGTTTCAGTTATTATTTGAATAACATCCTTTTTCCAAATAAAGTTTTGTGCCATTATCACACGAAATATGTATTTTGGTGTCAGTCTTGTTTCAGCATCTTTCTCAGTTCCATTGTACATAACACGGATGGTGTTTGCGATTTTCGGCAATAGTGCATTCCCTGTCATTCATTGTTCATAATGACAACAGAAATTATAAAGCAATGAGTGTGAATGTCTCCACATTGTAGAGTATTGGGTAATCTTCAGACCACCTATGCATTTCTAAATTTATTCATTTCAATACGTTATCGTCAAAACCAATTAATTGTATAACAAAAAACATAACTTGGCACATTTAATGGTCTCCGAATGAACAGAAACGTGCTTACTTGTGCCATCAGGTGATGGATTATGATCCTGGGTAAACTGTGCTGAAGTTATGAATAATCCCAAATCCAAATAAAGAAACCAGATTAAAAGAGCGAAACCTGCGTTGAAACTGTATACATATACTTAAAATGATACTATGTATTTATCTATAATGGTGGTAATGAAGTTTACCTTTGAAGTAATGTCCTGTGCGAAATTTCATCGTCAGATAAATTATTGTCCTTTCAATAACCTATAAAATTGAATGGGTAATTTAATAAAATGCAATACATTTGATTAAAACAGGTTACCGATTCCCAACTAATTGTTTTGGATTTCCGTAAATACTTTCAAATGCCTTTGTGCTATAAAAAAAAGCCTTGGGAAATAAGATATAATTTGATCCTTATAGTTACCACTGGCTTGCCTGGTGCTGCGCAGTGTAAACGACTACAAATGAAATGTGGCATAACATTCTGTTGCGTCTGCATTTACGTTGCTGCGTATTGGAAATTGGTTTCGGCTGCAGCTGAGTTTCGAATTTAGCAGACACGCACTGTGATCAATGTGTGAAATACGAAGCCACCTGTTCAAAACACTGGCCGTGCATGTCAATGCGCAGAGCTCTAAAATATGCAGCGCCTTGATGTGCGTAGCCGATAATGACATGTTCTGCATGCTGCAAATTTCAAACTTTGTGTCGTAAATGGTGTTGCGTGTTAACGTCAGACAATTTGTGATGAAATTGTTTCAAACATTGAATAGTAGCAGCGAATGAGAATAACAATTGTTGTCTGTCGATAATGTTGGAGAAATTGCGGATATATCAATCATGGGATTAAAAATAATTTAGGGAAGTCATAATTGCAAACATGCTAAACCCGTTTGTTTTACCAATTGGAGAATACCGTACCTAATAAATTAGCCGATTGAAACTCATTACTAACGAGAACCTTTATATTGACCGGAGTCAACACTGTATTTTTCCATGGTTATTTGCCCAACATTAATTACTATAGCCTACTAATTTGACAACTGTAGCTTCACCAACATGGCCGCCACAGTATAATGTGTAGACGAACAGATGAGTGTAAATGATGCACGTGCCGCGTCAATAGACTGCAATTTAAGCAAATTGGATGGATGGTTTTGAATTTCACACGCACCAATTATTGCGCGTGTTTGCTGTAATCGAAATTCAGCTATAACAGAAACCAACTTCGAATTTAATGCGCATAAATGCAGTGCGATCAGAGTGTTTTGCGATATTTCATTGATATAGTCGTTCTGAATTTAGTAGCGCCAGTCAAGCCAGTAGGAAGTTTGACGATAAGATGAAATTCTATTTCCCAAGATTTTACCTAGCACAAATAGATTTGCGCACGCAGTTGTCATTGCTCTCATTTTAAGCACATCAATACAGTTTGTAATCAGCGACCTGTTTTCTAACAAAAACTGTACAGGACAGTATATAATCTGACGATGCAATTTTGCACTGGACAAGACATCCCAAGTAAATTTCATTAATATCATTATAGGAATGGATTGTATGATTCTAAATATAACTTATTTCAATCCAGGTTTGTGTACCATTGTAATCTGGTTTATTTATTTGGATTTGGGATTATACATAGCTTCAGCATAATTCACCCAGAAAACTCCTCCAGCTAATTCTGATCGATTCTGAAATGCAAATAAAGAAACCCGATTATAAGACACAAACTTTGTTTAACATTTGTTATTTTTTAAATGGTAGTATTTATCTATAGGGATGAGTTTGAAATTTAGCTGGAAAGTTATGTCCAGTGCGAAATTTTATTTTTAAATAATGGTTTGTCCTATATAATCCCATAAAAATTGCATGGGTAAATTGTTAACAGGTTTTTCTTAAAATCATTTAATTGATTACCTACGTTTCACTGCCTTTCACTATTTTATCAATTCAAGTTATTGACCTGGTAATGAAACTTATGTATTGGCACTATAGGACGGTAAAATAAATTCACAATATATTTGCACTAGTACATTAAAGTTTTAGGAAATGGTTATAATTTGATCCTTATAGTTACCACTGGTTCACCTAATGCTACACAATTTACACGACTACCAATGAAATATGGCAGCATTCTTTTGCTGCCTGCTTTTATGTGTTGTATATTGGGAATTGGTTTTCTGTTGCAGCTGAATATGGAATTCAGCATGCTCGCACCGTAATCAGTACTTGTGAAATACAAAGCCATTCTGTTCAAAACACTGTGCACGTCAATGCGCAGATGTGTAAAATATGCAACACGTGATACAAGATCGACTGTAGCTCGGGTTTCTGCTGAA
>WWPM01009663.1:0-73521 GCA_023279145.1 Glomeris maerens | reverse complement strand
AAAAAACCAATAAGATACGCGTGTGAACCTGTATTAAACTATAAAACGTGTATTTATATCAAATAAAAAACCAATAGATTTAAACAGGTATGACTACCAGGCTTTCAGTTGCGATTGTCGAAAACTGTATTCAATTCAGCTAGAACATTTTGCATTATATCCTATTAACATGTATAAAATGGAATATTTATATTATAGAAAACTATCTACAGGGTGGTGTGAAATGATTGACCCCCTCCGTTAATACACTTCCCAAAATGATACAGAAAAACGGAATACACCACCTTGTAGAGAATTCAATTCTGTGTGGGACTGTAAAAATTCATTGCAAAATTCCTTTCCATTCACACTTTATTGACGAAGAAGCCAAATCGAAGCTCATTTTTGACAGCTGAATATTTGCAAAAATTGCGAATTTTTTGTTATTAATTGTTTATACTTTTTAGGTTAGGTAACTTACTTTCAGTCAACGGTTCTCGTGTCCTGTAGCTGAGACGCTGGATTGTCAAATTTGATCCCCCTATGGAGAATTGAATTACGTATCTGCAAGATGGTATATTCAATTTTTTCTGTATCTTTTTGGGAAGTGTTTAAACAGAGAGTGTCAACCATTTCGCACCACACTGTATAACAAAATGTCACGTAATTGTAGCCAATATTCATATCAAAGCACCTCTAAGATGTGGGACACGGACAATCGCCTATGAAACCTGATGTACTAATAATATGCCAATTATATTTCTCAGTTTCCATTAATAAATAGCATGAAACCACTTTTTAAAACCGCTCTCCATATTTTCCTGCTTTATTAGTTGAATTAGTGTACAAAAAAATAATTGACATTTCATACTAGACAGATTTCTTTGTGATTCATAATCTGCTGTTCAATTTGTTGTAAAATACTATTAAGACTTTGCTAAGCGTGACGCACCAGCGACCCATCACTACAGTCAGGAGACAATTATGCCCTTTTACTGTGGAAAAGTATGTTGCTTTGGCCATCCATAAATGATGTCACCCTACAAGGGGGGAAGAGGGGATATTTCAAGGTGTGGCAAGGGTTGGGGGATTTACTAGAATGTGATGTCACACAGCTCAAAGGTTTAGGAATCCACTTTAATGATATTTAATTCATCAAAGTCCCATGGATATCCGGCTTCCGAATATCTCCTTATTTGGGCATTGAAAGGGTCAAATATTCCCAGTTGAGATAGGCTAGGGAGGGGGTGAATGTGAAAATCATTTAGTTCATTGACTTGCTCTTATTTTGTGACATTTTGGAACTCCTAATGACGCATTATACCACTCTTGGATTTTATAAATGTATTATTATTATTTTAAACATTTCTTATTCATACTTTTAGTAGACTTGTATTGATCATAAATTTAACTATCGTCGTCAAAACTATTACTTTAAATTCCTTTAGTCAAACAATTTATATTACAACTAATGAGAGCTATTTGTATAGAGCTCTGTAATGCCGGATCGCAAACAACTGCAGTTTCTATTGTTTTATATCACACTGCCTTCATTTGTCATGGTGTTGCTATGGGTACAAATTTCACGATGTCACACAGTCGTGAAGGTTGCAAAACTGTTTAATTATTTCCTATTGCTCAATATACAGGTAGGGAATGAATGACCGTTTCAAAACGTTCCAATGTGAAACTGGCAGATTTGTGACAGGGTAACAAAACGTGGATAAACTTCTGGGAGCATTCTGTGAATAGGTATGCCATTTGAAGCATTTCCGTTCATGCGTTGATCATATTTCATTTTCCGAATGCAGAATAATGAGTAACAACATTATAAAGCACAGGCAGGCGAGGCCAAATCTTAAACATATTCCATAACGAAATCAATAAAATTATAGGCATGTTAATTAATATCGCCTATAATTTTCCAATATCTCATCCTATGTCACCCACTACATGATCAGAACTTCTGCGGGCAAGACCATGTGCCTTAGGGACCACTTGTGGTCTTGGAGGTGGTGTCATACTGTCAAAATATAAAAGCAAGGCGCTTTTATGATTTGCACAACTTAAAATATAAAATAAACGTCAACTAACTTACCGACAACATATTTGAAACGTCAAGCAACAGAATGTGTTGATTCTGTCTGTCAAAGTACAAAAGCAGACCACTGATGAGGATATTTGGGCAGAAATCACTATGAGGCCAAGTGATATCACAACTTTCCAAGTCCACATTTATTTGGGCTGTAATATGAATTTGTAAATATGCACATATGCTAATAAAATAGCACGTCATAATGTAAATTTTAATTTGGAATTGCAGCCGAAACGTCACAAATGACAGGTCTTACAATAATGTATGCAGCTGTCCTAAAGCAAATAACAGTTACAAATTTCCGAATATGAAGCGTTAGAAAATCAAACATGAATTTGTTGTGCTCAAAATTTAATAACTGCATTCTAGGATCTCAAAAACCTTTCAAATAATTAAAATAAACTACGACACATTGTGGTTACAACTATAGCAACGCCTAAAAGTGATTTTCATTACCATCTTATTTGAGTGAACGAAACTGCAATTTAGATATTTGTTAAATAAAATGAATAAGTTATTGATTTCTTCCGTGAAGATGATCTGTAAAACTTTGTAAATACTTTTTCGGTTCTTACTCACATTTACAACAGCAAGAAGGAAGAAGTAGGACCTTGCATGTAGCTTTGTAGTTTGCACATTACCCCAATTCCTTACACAGCTCTTGCTTATATAGCGTTGTAAAATTGTGATCGAGTGACCCAGTTTCATCAGACCATATCCCCCTATCACCGTTTTACACAAGAAAAATAAAACACTTCATAATTGCAGGGCAATGCAGTAAAGGTTCCCGCAGTAAACACAGTGATTGAAGTTCATATTACCTTTCATATACAATCTTTCAACACTCGAAAATGCAGAGCACGTCATTGTAAATTAATATTTAATTAATAGAATCGATAACAAAATAACGAGCATTTCAAGTCCACTACACGAAATTTGTGTATAGATATAATTATTATATTGATATACCTTCATTAAATTATTATGTTGAACGTGTTCATAATAATAGTAACGCTTTATCCATGGAAAAACTTTGTCCAAATATTCACTCATTTCATCCAATTTAGCTGTCAAATAGTAATGTATGTTGTTTACATCAAAATTGCGGTTTAATTGCAGAAATTAGAATAGAGAACGTGATATTTTTTGCTTCAAAAATCTTGAATTATGCACATTTAAAACTGACAAAATCAGTGGAATACATTTGACCCATGCAGCAACAAATCTTGTCATATTGCCCCAATTACGAGAAATAGTAAATTAGTCAAGATTCTGGCATTTTATGACCCGTTACACCAGCATCAAATTTACATGTCCTACAGTAAAACTTTTCAGTGCTATTGTTCATATTTGCAATTCTTCAGTTGAGCAAATTATTATGTCCAAAAACCTCTCCAGATATTGTTACATCCGGTCACACGTATCTTCCGTTTATATGGCGTTGTTTAATATGGCAGCCTTGTCCTATTCACAATAAAATTTAATCACCATTAAGTTGGCAGAAAATATAAGCACATCTCTCTGAAATATTGTTGTAATATCTTCAGATTTCATAATAAATCGCGTTATTCATCCACAGAATTTGGCACATTCCTTTATGCCCCATAAAGCAACAGATTATCATTGATGATTGCATTATTATAGTTACAATAACTGAAACATCATGGCGCACTGAATGGTTTTCACATCAAAATATGAAATTTTGTTTCAAACAATAAATACACGTCATGACAATGCTATTAAATATCCAAAAGTAACAATACCAAAAACCATACACATTTCTAGGAGTGTAACTTTCATTTTGAAGAGAAATACTGTAAATTAAATTTATATAAATTATGACAATCCGATTCATCCTACTTCATTTCCTTAACTCCTATTTTGTGTGAAATTACGAATCGTGAAACAAACGCCAGATATCATTAGTAAACGTCCAATGCGATTTATCACAAAATTTGAAAATAATTACAAGAATTTAACTGCGAACATGGCAAGGAAAAGTCCCTATTGCCATTGCAAGCTGCCTTAAGGTAAGGATTCGTGTACTTACGGGCAACACACGTGAAATTTGAAACAGCATATGAGATTGATTCTTTGAGACCACTGACACAAGCAGAAAGTTGCGGATGATATTTGAACGACAATCAAGAGTATGCAGAGGAGCATGATGAAATGAACAGACGACATTCTATGCACTTCCAGCATTCAACTTGCAGTTATTTCTTCCAATGTTACTTGGCCAATCAACAAATGGAAATCTTCAAATATTTCCAACGTAACCAGATGATAAATGATAAGAATAATATAGGTAATCCAATCTATTCCATTTAAAAAATTACAAATTCAGAAAAAAAAACTTGGTATCTTTAAAATATTGCAGTATATTTGGCTACTTCTCAAAGATGTTATTTGCGTTACCAACGGTCAAAGAAGCACATGTGAGCAGTAGCTTTAATTTGTAACCTGCTTGTTGCTTTTATACATTTACTCAGTAATGGACCAACATGCACTCCAGTGACCCGTTTCAGTGTGGTGAGATATTGACTCAAGTTTACGATCGCTATTATTAATTACATGTGAAGTATTTGTGTAGTATTTATTTCAGTTACATATTGTTTCAGGGAACGAAGCTATGTTATTTTTAAAAATGTGCTGCATATATACTAGCACAAAATATATAGCTATTTGAAGGGCATGAATACATATTTCCATATTAAATACGAATTATGGAGAAATCAATTGCAAGAGAATGAACAGTTATTTTATTTGCACATTAATTAAAGACTGTGTGCCACATTTCAAGATAATATCACACTGAAAATGGATGGAACTCCAGAGTGCAAATTATACTGATTAAATAAACTGATTCGCAGTTTCTAAAATATTTTCAGCCAGTATCGCACTATCATAGCAATTTAATACTTTCATTAAGGAATATATTGAATATTGTTGAGGGAATAAATGCACAACCTTACTTTCTAAGGTTGCATTTTAATAATACAATCATGCTCCAATTTCATGTACAGCAATTTGACAATACATATTGCTATTATTGGTAAAATTCTTCGATGAAATTCTTTATAGCTTCTTGAATGAGCTCCTCTTCACTTAATGGATACGATGAATTTCCGACTTCTGGCACGTTGTAAACATTATTATTTTTTAAATCGCTTCGGTTTAATTTTCTTGAAAGTGTAATTGTTTCTATTGGAACAGTAGTCAACGAAATGTTGTTTTCTATTATTTTAACCTGAGTAACTTCTTCAGGTCCTAAAAAGAATCGAGGCAAGCTGCTTTCTGTTGCTGCCTTTTTGAAAACTGTATCATTTCGTACACCATGCTTGCCACGAACTGCAGCAGAACTGCATGCCTTAAAGCTATATAAAAAAAGAAAATACACAATGTTGCATTTCAATTAAGTAGAGGTTTTTATAGGATAAATGTTGAACATTTGTTTACCTAAATGAGCACAGCATTAAGAGCAACGGCAACAGATGCATTGTGATTGCTTCCACAGTACCTAACTGATTAAATCTTGGGTTTATATTTGCAAACATTTCCATTGTAATGAAGATATTTAGTGTTTCGAATTACATTTTCCTTCCTGTTCGGTTTGGAAATCAAGATACAGATCCGTGTGATTGTTTTCGATAACAGAAAGTGTCAGGAGCTATATCAACAAACAAACGTTTTCATTTTAGTGAAATATTATATTGCGCAGAAGCTAGAAAATGACTGAGTATGAATCGCAAATTGCCAAGCGGAATTAGAAAATTTAAAGTTAGATCTACATAATTATCACAATTAATTTAGTAACTCGATAAAGTAAACATGTCAAAATCAACCAGTTAATGGGGAACTGTCAGACTTAAAAATTTAAGCAAACCAATGACACATGAAAATTGGTTTTTAAACATGAAGCCATTTATAAATCTACAGAAATCTGTAGAAGACGGAAACCTAACAAAGTCCGCGGAAAAAATAACACGAAGTTGTCCTTTTGTCATGTATCAAATATTTAAATTGTTCCTATTTATACTCTTAACCGTGAAATGTAAAAAAAAAACATGCCGAAATTCAGAAAATGTCCAGCCATTCACTTATTTTTTTAGACTATACAGTAGTTGGACAATTGGAGTTATTGTGTACAATCATTCAACAGACATTACCTACAAATTTATATCATAATTTTATTTAATCTGCTACTTAACACAATCAAAAATTTATAACAAATTAAGAAAAATAATTGAAAAATAAATAAAACATGAAGTAGGTCTAATTTAAATTAAAAATGAAAAATATAACAATGTTTATAACGTTCAGTTAAAATACCTAATAATATACCACTGTTGGGTATAGCAATACTGTAGTAGTATATGGATAGTGCAAATATTGGGTTTCCCAGAAATGAAACAATTAATATTCGCTATAACGCCAAACATATTTTGCAAATAGTAATTATGAAACCAATGATTCTCGTTGTCGTGAAAGCTGCATGTTTTCGAAATGTTGTCCATCACATTGCTCAATATGTGGTACTGGGAAAGGTAACGTCACACAACAACAGGCGTTCTTTTGCAAAAAACAACAGCAGCTGATGCTATCGAGGACATACGCTGTATTTAATAAAATGAACATCAGCTTTTTGCACAGAAAATTCGCAATGTTGCTTTCTGTAGCATCAAGCACGTTCTTGATTATAATTACGTTTTGTGCTATCCCCACTAATTTAGCTGCATCCTCCAAACCTACGACAGAGTCTCCTCAGCCGCCTTATTACAATGCCTACAAAGCTCAACAACTTTATTTGGTGCTTGAGAAACCTGGTTTTCCACTGAAACCTTATGTAAGTAAATAACTGCAAAATAATTCACACATCCTTAACAATGAACATCACATCCTTCATGCTGTGCAAATCCATTTGGAAATATGCGGTCTTACTAACGTTTATAAAGATGTACGGCAGTAACATTTAAGATTCCCTGTTTAATACGGTTTCCAGTGTCCTCAAATGACATCTAATTTAATTGCACAATGGAGAAAGAACTGTCACCCAAATAATCTTACAAGAATAGTTTAGTCCAAAACATATTGCATTTGCCGAAGAGTACGCCAACGTACTGTATACACAGCAAGGGCGATGGAATAAAAATCAACACCAGGAGGGTTCACTAGTCTTATAAGCGGTTACATCTCCATCCTCATTGTATTTACAAAAAAATAAAACATTTCAATAAAAGTCCAATGATGAGCAACAACTTTTAAATTGGAACATGTGGCATGTCAACAACAGTCACCAAGATACAAAAAGGGCAAAAACTATGAAAAGGTCACATGTTGTAGCAGTTTTGAAGTGTCAGTACGTCCAGATGAAAATCATGTCATTTAGAAAAAATATAATGCAGTATATTGTCAAATATAGACTGGTGTGGCCACAAAGAACCAACAAATTAGAAAATGCCACCAATATTTTTCATTTACAGACTTCTATTACAAATCGTATGCAACAAGAAGTGATCCCCAGTGCAGATGAAGCGGAAGAAATCAAAGAGAAACTTAGCAAAGTGCCTGGAGGTATTGGGATATATCCCAAAGGAATCCCATGTTCATTCTTTATAACAGATATAATGGAAGAAGCCATGAGAACAGCGAATTACCTTATAGGTAAAGCCAACTATACCACAAAAGCGTTATTCTGTGAACTATATATGAGATTGTTCTTTTACAATAAATAGATATTCCAACTCTGGCTGAGTTTTTGAAAACTTGCACCATTCTTCGAGACATTGTCAATGAAGAAATATACGTTTATGCTTTAATCAATGCAATGATGAATAGAGCTGACACTAAATCTATACCACGGCCTTCTATCGAGCACATGTGCCCTCAATGGTTCATAAAAGCCCCGGTAATGAATGAGGCTCGAAGAAGAGTCATGACTGCTAGCAGTGAAAATGTAAGTAAAATAATTTAAAGACGTTAGGATATGTGAAGTCAGGCAATTAAAATCTCAAATACAATGGAGAGCAAAATTAATTATGTTGCTTCACACCCGATATCACTAGTATTCAAACAATAAGTCTACTGTTTTGCAGCTTCACATAACCAGTGTCTTGCTACCATAGTAAATTATTTAAAGCACTGCATTAACGAATTAACACACTTTTTTCAATTCATACAGGAAACAATTGTTTTAGAATACGGATTTGAAAAAAGTAGCTATCCCAACCCAGAAGACAAACTTGCATACTTCAGAGAAGATGTCAATGTTAATTCTCAGCATTATTATTGGCACCAATTCTATCCACCAGATTATTCTCCTAAATCCAATAGACGTCTTAAGCACAGAAAGGGTGAACTCTTCTTTTATCTACATCGACAATTCAATGCGAGGTATCTATACAATTTTCAGCAGATCCAAATTTGTTAATTACATCTTGCGAGTTGTGGTTAATGTATTCTACATTATTTCATTCATAATGGAGGCAAATTTATGGTCAATTTTATTTTTTGAGACATCATATACGAAAAGTTGTGTAACATGGAATTAGAAAATAACGACTATCAAAATTCTAACAATATTTGTGTTGTAGTGCAGTCAGGACACAAATTAGTTACGCTATCCACAATTCACTATGCATAATCAATAGCAAAAATAATCATCTGTTTAGAAAAACTTGTGTGATCGACTCTTACAGGTATAATGCAGAAAGAAATAGCCTCAATCTTCCAAATGTTGTTCCTTTCGACAATTATAGCATTCCCCTTGCGGTAATAAATACGTATACATATATGTCGAAAAACATGAAAAGATTCTCACAGAACGTCTCTATTATAAATAGGAGGGTTATGATCCACAGCTTTTGAACAATATTTCTGGCAATTACTGGTTACCGAGAGCGCCAAACAGAACTGTTGTGGATGTTCCTGACATCCCATTGTACATAGCTGACTTGGAGCGAATTCTAAGAAACATACATAATCTTTCTGACAACGGCAACTTAACGCAACAGGAAGCACTCACTATTATCGGAGATGTTACAGAACCAAATACGAAAAGCGCATATTACAACAGGTCACTTTTCGGAAATTATCATGGCTATGGTCATATAGCTATAAGCCGATGTGAAAATCCCAACGACACAGGTGATGTAAGTTACATAAGTATAGAGTGAAAAAACTTATTTCTCCCAAATAAGATCCTAATCATACTATTGCTATAATTGCATTTACAGAAAAGCATCATAAATACATGATGCAATATATGCCTACTTTGTAACATTGTGTAACCAATGTAATGCATGCAACTTTTGTTTCCGTTCCATAGCCTAGTGATCCAAACCGACCATTTGCAGGAGTAATGTATAATATTCCTGTTTCAATGAGAGATCCCTCATTCTACCGATGGCATAAGCATATTGATGACGTAGCTGACAGATATCAGTCGCAATTACCGCCATATACAAACGAAGAGGTATTTTCCACTACTTATTTATAACAGATGTGCACGCAGTAGTAAACTAAACACATGATGCACATCAGTGATAGCAAGCAAAGAAAATGCAACACTAGGGATTGATTTTGTTGAGAATAGCTCGTAATAACATGTCAAGGCGATATCCACTGAAAACGTCATATATGACCTCGAGTAATTGCTTAAAGGCCAAATGGATTCTAACTCTCACAGTCATTATGATAGATTTTCAGCAACGTGTTCCGAATATGGTGGCCTATATTTTATTAATTTAAACTATATATCGAACTGCAATGCTCTGAGGTCATATTTGACGTCACCAATGGATACCCCCTGCCACGTTATAGAGACGTAGTATTTTCCAACAATGTTATTTGTCCGTTGCATTATTCTAAAGTAATATTGGGATGTAACTCGAATTTCCATTCACAATGTACAGGTACACAATATTATGTAACTTAACCCAATGAACTCAAGTGAGAACACATTTTTTAAATGCGTACTCACCTTAGTACATTGGGAATTAATGGGATTTAGCCAATATAATGCATGATACCCTACATACGTAAAACTAAGAAATAAATTCATACTATTTAACCTGCCAATAAACAGGCACATTAAACTACAGCTATAGCCTTGAATTTCAACAGCTATCCTTCCCAAATGTCACCATTGCAAACATTTCTGTTCGTGGTGTTGCAACTGAAGTACCAAATTTGCTCACAACATTCTGGCAAAAGCGTCAAGTACACATAGAGAGAGGTGTGGATTTTGGCGGAAGTAATGACGTCATAGTAAGTTATGGCTTTGTTCCCATTTAGGAATAATTAAAAACAGTACATATAAATAAATTCAAGTATTTAAGTTCAATGAAGTTTATTGCATATCAAATTATTCAATTGCAACTTTAAAAATGTAGCTCAATTGTATGCGGCATTGAAGCATTCTTAAATGCTTTAAAAACTAATGAAGTTGAAATTTCAGGTCAACGTAGTTCATTTGCAGCACGAGCCATTCAGTTACAATATTACAGTTTCGAATACAGACGTTGTTAATATCACAGTCACAGTTCGACTTTTCATAGCACCAAAATACGATATCAATGGAACGGAAATTTCCTTTGAGAAACAGCGCAGAGAGTTTATATCGATGGATATATTCTTAGCCACAGGTATGCATTATTTAGTAGTTCATAGCTAAAAAACGTGACAAAATGCAAAATACGCATCAACAGGTTCAGCAGATTTGCCAATTTTGCATTGTATTTAGAAACCTTTTAATGAAAATCAAAAGTTTCGATATCTTTAGGATAGCTCAAAGTAACTGAAATTTGATTAACTCTGATTACCAATGTTGTGCTAATGTAATGCAAAATATAACACATTTAAAAATAACATTGCAGCAATTGTTTAGTTAAAAATTGATACTTTCAACTGTATGAGATACTATATACTATATTAGCAGCAAAAGTAATTGATCTGCACAGTTGTTAATGTCGAAATGTCAAGTACCCTACCATATGTACTTATGAAAAGCTTTTAACATTACTTTTAATCAATTGAATTTCGCACAGTGGCACCTGGGACACAGCAGATAATAAGAAAATCACAGGACTCCGCACTAACAATCCCATTGGGATTGTCTTTTCAGCAACTAGGAAATCTTACTAATATTAGTGACAAAGATAACTACTGTGGATGCGGTTGGCCAGACCACCTACTTTTGCCAAAAGGAAAACCAAATGGGATGACATTCATCTATCTTGCTATGATAACTGACGGGAAGGATTACAATGTAATATGAATTTTCATACTGTTCATGTTGATAAGACCAACAAATGATAAATCATATTTTAAACAGGAAACGTATTCGGATGAATATAGTTGTGTGACAGCTCCAATTCTGTGCGGATTGGTTGGACAGAAATATCCTGACAGTAGACCGATGGGGTACCCGTTTGACAGAAGAGCTAACGACTCCATACTCACAATTTACGACTTCGCATCACGACCAAATATAAAAGCCAGTGAAATTATTATCAAGCACACACCATAAAAATTTGCTCTGCTGTCGTACATATATATTCAATTTATACACGAAAATGACAAAAACTTCATGAAAAGAATGCAAGACATGTTTAATTTAGAGTTGCAGTTGGATTTTTAAGTTGATTCTACTTGGGCATTTCACAAATAATTGAATAAAATTATAGATTTTAAATACACATGCTGTGCGTGTCTCAACAATTCTTATTTTCATTTTTTTCCATAGGAACGTCTTAAAATGTCAACTTCAATATTTGGCATTTATGAAATTTAACAGCGATCTCTTGGTAATACCAAGAGGTAATACGTATGTTACAACAATGTGAGGCAATAAATTGAATATGAATTAATCCGGTATTATTGTAACGTAGTCAAGAAAGTAACTTTTTACTCGTGTAACATGTTAGCAGAAACTTAGCTCGAATTGAAGACAAATGTTGATTAGAAATAAGAAAAAAACTCATTTTACACGAGTTCTCATGATGCCTCCCTTATAACATTTCCGCATTTAGATTATATTTATTGTGGTTTTAACGCAAACATGCAAACGACGTCGCTGCAATAGTCCATTTAATTAGAACAGGTGTATTACTGATAACATGAAGCAATAAAACATAATATGTATTAAATAGAATAGCCTATATTTTGTATTAATAACGCACACACTAATGTACACAATAAATGCAGAAACTACCAAGATATTTTAAAGATGCTGTCTATTAACCGTCGCAAAGCACTACAAGGTAGCAGTGAATAAAAATTCAAGACTTATAAAATGCATAGTATTGGAATATTTTTCAGCGCATATGTATTCAAGTTTCATTATATAATGCAACTTGTGGACTAATTACATAGACTACCTGCAACAGGGACAATTGTATTTGAGCACTGGACTATATAACAAATTGTGAACGAAAGATGCTGCACTGGACAATTTTGGTGGGAAAATAGTTGTTGTGTCTATATTAGCAGCTGCTACACTTTCGCATTTTGGCAATTGTAGGTTGGTTCATCATACACATTTGGAAATTCTGAAAAAAACCATATCGAGCAATGCTTAATTAAGATATTAGTATATAATTAAACACTATTGTGAAATAGTTATACATTTAAATTTATAATTTATAAACGAAATTAATTCTGTGATTTTCTGGAGAATTAAAAGATTCGATCACTTCATTAAGTTGAAAAGTTATAAACATGTCATAGATATATTATAAATGTCTGCCTATATTGCATGTTTGCTCTAACAGACGTCAATTGGAGGGAATTTATTGCAACAATATAAACAGGTGTTTTAATGCAAACTTTAATCGATCTCGATCGATTCACGTAATTGCATTACACGTATAAAATGAAAACAAATACATGCATGCAGGATTCACATTATATTCTCCATGGCATCAGCAATACTAGCTCTTATAGCAATTTTTACTTTCTGCATCATTGACCTTAGTGATGCAGACAGTTATTATGCAACCAGTTCAAAACCTCAAAAAGATAATCAGGCAGCGAAACAACGCTATGAAGCCCACAAAACTGAACAATTGCACATGCTGGTGCAGAAAATAGGTTCTCCATTGGTGCCATACGTAAGTAATGCTGCATAAATTCATCACTTTTATTATTACAGTATTCAGCTAGTAAAGCATCTACCATTTACTAAGTAACAAAAGTAACAACAGAAGAAAAATATAGATAAACTATGTTACATCTCATAAATATTTATTGATAGTTTAATCTTGCATTTCATTAAAAATCTAATTGTACTTGGGGAATAACAATTTTAAATTAGTACACTATAGCAGCTGCTGCTTACCCTGATGGAAAAAAACCATCATGTTATGTAACAATTCACCACAATTTTGTTATGGACGTGGTGTGCCATCACAGAAAATGTGATGGTCCATCATAGTAATGTGATGGTCCATCATAGTAATGTGATGGTCCATCATAGTAATGTGATGGTCCATCATAGTAATGTGATGGTTAGGTTAGGTTTTTCTGTGATGGTTTTTCTGTCAGGGTATTGAAGTTTTGGAGAAATTTTGAACAAACGAAAGCCATTTACTGCTACTCGTGAACGTTGGCAAATTCTGACAAAAACTGCCCTCTACGGTGTACTTTAAAACCTCTGCGCCGTTTCACTTAAAAGTTGCTGTATTGTACTAATTTGAATGTCCTCTTCAACGTACTAATACGAACTTTTGCTCCAGCTATTGTATTTAAAAAGTTAGGTTCCGGATAACCTTGAAGGCAGTTGCAGAGGTCAAGTATTTTGGCACTACTGGGTAGAGCACTGCTGACTTACTGTCACCGCGTATTCAGATCTTAAAAATATGCGATAATGTAAAAGTTGTTTTTTTCTGGGGCGGGGGGGAAGGGGGGGGCAATGGACTTTTGTCTCACCCTGTATAAGTTTACAAAATATAATTTCAATAAACAAATATGTATAATAAATAATTCTCAAAATCAGACCGAAATTTCTCAACTGAACATCTTGAGGGGTTTGTATAGAATGGAACAACAATGTATAGAAATTATTGCCATTGTTTAATTAATTTCATTGAAATACTGAGCGGTGTCGTTTAATAAAATCGCCAATATGGAACTATTAATTTTTGTCCTAAATAACTAAACCGTACACCAAAATTATAGGTATTGATTGAACAAAACCTTTCATATAGAATGGAATGTTTCGAGCATCGTGTAATGAGTTTTTGTGAAACACTTAGGCACGGCTTAAATTTAATACAGAAATATAGGGAGAGATACTCCAAAGATACTGTGCCAACACTTAATTTTTTGGAAAGATTGCATGTATTATGGCGTCGAATACTTGGTGGCAATATGGAGGCCAGAATAATATTTACGATATCTGCAGCCAACTTTGTCTTACTATGTGGCATGGCTTTAAACCTAATCGAGAAATTATTGTATTGAAACAAAAGCGATGACCGTAATGCAAAAAATCTAAAATATACTACTTTGAAATCATAATGAACGATCATCCAGCTTCAAAATAATTCGTATACATCAATCACCTTATTTTGAAACACCTATGCGCATCATATAGTTTATTCACTGTCAATCATGCAGTACGCAATAAACAAGCTTCATTCATCCAATTGTACTTGAACCGATGCCACATTAAACATTGGGTAAAACCCGACAACTACCTTACCAATCAAGCCTTCAATTTGAGCATTGCGCATTACAAAATATTCTCTATCCCTTATATAGAGGTTTCTTATTGACGTTTAAGGTATTGTGCGGTTTAAACGAATTTTAGAACAACTCAACATCAAATAGCAAGTGTAGATTAGTATGTACACCTCATTAACAGGAATCTGCAGGTTACTTATTCGAATAAATATAACGTTATGACATCATGGCATGTTACGTAAAACAAATAAATTACGAACGATTTTGTTCTATGGCAAACAATTGGTTCAATTCCTAGACAGGAACGGGTACATATAGGATATTATATAGGTTACACTACATACAGCAGAACGTCGTTTATCCGCACGTCAATCATCCGCACACCTAAAACACACTTCTCGCACCGTATTCCATCATGCATACAGTAAGCATCCAGCGCTGTGTGAATCGAGAAAAAATGTAAAGATTATCAATACACTTGATAAAGGTGCGAGTGCTGACACCTTAGTCACATGTTATAAGATCGGAAAGAGGACAGCTTATAATATGAAAGCCAAAAAAGAAGACATTTTGAACTATGCAGAGAAGGGTCTAAAAGAAGTAAAACTGTTCTGTACGTGTTTTTCTGCATTAAATAAACGCACGTTCAATTATTCGCAAAAATCGTTATCCGCAAAACCCTTGGTACCAATTAGCGGGGATAAACGACGTTCTACTTTATTGACAAATATTGAGATGTCAGTTACCTGCATAACAAGTTGTAGCACTGACTGGCTGCATGTAATAAAGCAAGATTTTCTCTATGTTAATTATGTATCGAAAATTAAATAAGCTAATATGACATTATTTACCTTGCACGTTTCTATTGTACATTACAGTCATCCATAACAAACCGTGTTCAACAAGATCTTGTTCCCAGCCTAGATGAAGAAGAAGAAATCAATTATAAACTTAGCAAAATACCTGGTGGAATTGGTAATTGCCCGAAAGGAACTACTTGTTCTACCTTTGATAAGAAAGTTATGCTGGAAGTACAAGGAACAATAAACTACCTTATAGGTACCAATACTTATGTGAATAGAAATAAAATATATTAGTACGCCCATGATCCAAATAATATTGTATATTTCAATACGTTTCAATAGCCATAACAACGCTGGAAGAATTCGTAAAAACCTGCGCAGTCCTTCGAAAAATTCTCAATGAAGAAATATATTTAATGATCTTTACAAATGTCATCATGGAGAGATCAGACACGTTTTCTGTGCCGATGCCTTCCATTGAGTACTTGTTACCGAATTTTTTCATGCCAGCACCCGCACTCAATGAAGCTCGCAGAAAAGTTATGATGGCAGAGAATGAGGAGGTAATGTATTTTTACGTATGCCGACAAGTACCGAAAATTCGCATTTACTGAAGGAAACTTACACAAATAGAAGAGAAACAGAAGAAAAAATGTGTTTCACTCGTATCCTAACATTTGCTGAAACCAGCATACTTTACATACAAAGGAAAATGAAATATTCTGCTACTGACATTCAATATAGATTTTAGAAAACAGGCGAAGATTGTTAACTAACAGTACAAACTATTCCCCCTCCCCCAATTTCATTAGTATGTTGTGAAGGCTCTATCAAAATTGGTAGCATCCAACAGAAGGAAACTACAGAAAGCATTTAATTTTAAAATCTGTTCCTAATTTACATAAATAATACTATTGAACTAAATTTACGATTTATTTCTTTTACCAATTTCCAAATGAAGGTTCCGATCGTTGTGGATTACGAGTTTGAAACGAGTTCCTACCCCAATCCAGAAGACTGCCTAGCATTTTTCAGAGAAGACATTGGTGTAAATGCGCACCATACTTATTCTCACGCGTATAATGGTCCGAGTGCGACTGGTAGGGACAGAAAAGGAGAAATTTTTATGTATTCGCATCAGCAGTACCTTGCAAGGTCTACGACAGCACAATAGTTTTCGTAGTGCAGTGAAACAAAATTAGCCTAATCATTTGGATTGTCTAACAGGTATGATGCGAACCGACTGTGCTGCGACCTTGATACAGTCAAAGCATTTGACAATTTCAGCGCTCCAATTGAGGTAATTAGGGGTTCAATGAACAAAGTTTGATTTAACACAGTAATTCCCGTTTTCCCAGGAAGGATATGATCCCAAGTTACTTTATAATCTATCCGGAAATTTCTTCGCTGCACGGCAACCAAATACAATTGTCAGATCTGCAGTAGGGGTAGCTAGTGTACCTGAAGTAGAAAAGTGGAGGGAAAATATACGTAACGTTATTTCAAGCAAAACATTATGGATGAAGAATTACAACGGATCTGCTCCTTTACCAATTCCTGGTGGCATGTCCATCATTGCGGAAATCACCGAGCCAAATTATATAAGCCCGTACTACAATGATAATCTTTACGGATACTACCATGGTGCTGGACATTTGCTTATAGGAAAAAGTAATGACCCTGACACTGTAAGTAAACTGCATTATTAAATTAATGCAATTACATACTATATAGACAAAAATTCGAAATTACAGTCAAAGCCGTTTAACATGGCCGCCGGTTAAGCGTGGCCGCCGGCTAAGGTGGCCAGAATGACCTAGGACCGATCAAACGCAGTGTTTTGCATGTTGGAAGATCCGCTTAGCGTGGCAAAAAGGCGGTTAGCGTGGCCACAAAACCCCATTATGCTATGTAAATTGTGGGCAGGCCAACATTCTGCACACAGTAGCCATTAGAGATTTTGAAAGTTTTGCACAAAATAGCGACTGATTGTTCCCCATGGGCAATTTCATCTTTATCTGGCCAAGTTGTGCACAATGCATCCCTCCATCAACAAGATATCCGAGACTTTCTTTGAAAATGAATAAAGCCTTTCTTTATGGAACATCTTAATTAGCAAACAAATTGGGAATAATCCATATCCACAAAGTAGGTTCCATAAGATACAAACTTATGTGTTTCGGCTCACCAAGAGCATTCGTGTGCAGTGTCTTGTAGCACCTGGTTGTGGGCATGGATTATTCCAAATCTGTTTGCTAAAATTAAGTAACCCAAATTGTAAATTACTATTTCTTAATCTTGATTAACATTTAAAAATGGACAAAAAATATTCCGATGTGGTAAATTATCCATGTACCGATAAAACGATGTTAGAAAATCGATGTTAGAAAATCGATGTTACTGATTTTTTCAAAAAAAATTCACTTCGCTTAACGTGGCCAGCCGGCTTACGTGGCCAAATCAGGTAGGACGGATGTGGCCACGTTAACCGGCTTTGACTGTATTTCTATATGTACCTACAATCTTCATCCCCCAATTGGAAATTTCTTTTAGAGCAGTTTTGTAATGGACTATTACAGAAATATTCTATTTTGCAATACTATATGTTATGAGACCACAGTGTAATGGACCATTATAGACAATTAATGTATATATGTAGTAGTCTTTACTGGAAATTGTTTAATGGTTTATACTGTGTTATGATACAGCTAGGTCGGATCATCAGTTATCGTATTTATGGAAAATATTATTGAGAAATATTCAAGAAATAAATCAAAATAATGAAAATCATCTATTCAGTGCACCAAATATTTTCACAGTATTCTCCATCAGGCGTTATGAGAAATGTTCCAGTGTCAATGAGAGATCCTGCTTTTTATCGCTGGCACAAACATATTGACGATTTAGGAAATGCATATGACATGGAATGCCCATCTTACACTTCTGAGGAAGTAAGTATTGTGATTTCAAGAAAAACAAACATTGCAATGCCTTAAAAGCATTAGTAGAACATCGTATTTGTCCATTATTATTTATATTATTGAAGTTTATGGTAAAAAGTATGCCAAGATTCATTTTGAACCATCATGCATGGAAATTTTTGAAGATCTAAGTATATTGAGTACTTCCTGACAAATAAGTCTGGTATATAGGATACATTATGAAAATCCTATGCTTCACTGCACATTGACACATTCCTTGTTTGTACTGTATTATTTGAACAGTTATCATTACCAAATGTGACAATAGTAAGCGCTTCAGTACAAGATGCAAAAAATCCTAGCAGTAACATTCTAGCAACTTATTGGCAACAACGAAAAGTATCCATCCAAGACGGAGTCGATTTCGGAGGGAGGAATCCAATCACTGCACGATAACAAATGCTATACTTTTTACATTGAATTAAATCAAAATATCAACTTGTAATTTTGAATTCCAGGTAAATGTAATACACCTGCAGCATGGCGATTTCTATCATAACATCACAGTAATAAATGATGCAGCCACAAATATTACTGTTACAGTGAGACTGTATATAGCCCCGAAATATGAATTAAATCAAACTGTGATGTCATATGAAAAACAGCGGAGAATGTTTATTACATTGGACATTTTCAAAGCAACAGGTGAGAATACATTCATACACGTACCGATAGCAACTTGTTCATTCAGCAATACATAGTTACGGATGGAGTAATGCTTGAACTGTACGGGTTAGTGATCAGAAATTAGTCCAATATAATTGAAACTGTTAAAAGCAATGGCGTCAAATACGAGGGCAGAACGAAAAGTAATGCCTGTTTGCCTGTAACTTTTTTAGTTTTTGACAGATTTTAAAAATTCTTTCACGGAATGAATGTTCCATATGTCTAGCACACGGGGCCATATTCACTTTTCGACATAGTCCCATTTTTTCCCACGCACACGCGAAGAATTCTACTGACTGATTGCGGCACCACTTGCGAACTGCTGCCTTGACCTCATCATCCCTGTTGAATCTCTACTTCTTGAGAACAATGGCGAATGATGCAGATCATTGGAAAGATTTGATGTAAAATAAATGATGTAGCTTGTCACAGTTTGAACGCCTTCTGACCGGACACAAGTTTTTTATATTATGGGCATATTCTGGCATATCTCAATATTTTTGGTGTATTTTATATCTTTGACAAACCATTGTTCTAATCCGATGCACGCATTTGTCCGACTATTGAAGTACGTGCAACAATAACATTCTCCTTAAAATCATTTGATATTTCAAATTGAAACAGTGCCTCCTGGTCAACATGATATAATACGCCAATCTTCGGATTCTAGTGTGACAATACCATTTGGATTGTCATTCGACCAGCTCGGTGCAGTTCCCACAAATTACAACAAAAAGAGTTACTGCGGTTGTGGGTGGCCTGACCATATGCATATTCCAAAAGGCAAACCAAGTGGAATGAAGTTTGTCTGTCTTGCCATGCTAACACCAGGGAAAGACTACAATGTAAGCCGATTGCCTAATTCATACTTTGTTTTAAATATGTATCAACATTAACATACATCATGTTATTTCAACTTGTACAGGAAAACTACCTTGATCCATACCAATGCGCGACCGCTCCTAATTTATGCGGACTTCCGGATCAGGCATATCCTGACAGGAAACCCATGGGGTATCCATTTAATCGTCAGCCTGACAGTTCTATGAAACTGGTCAATGATTATGAAATATACCCGAATATAAAGGTTACGGATATTATTATAAAGCACGAAAATTCTGTGTATAGCACCAACAATACTTTTATACGTAATAATACAATAAAACAGATTGAAGGGTGAAATAAGAGGGATATCAAGCAAGGTTTAAATGATTGACAAAAATTTGTTATTACTCCCGTTTCCTTCAGAGGGTGATAACAAATAAATCTGTACAAACTTTTGCCTTGCAAAATTCAATTATATACAGTGGTCATAAACATAGTAAGGGTTTATTGCGGCATGTATTGGCGAAGGTTTTTTTTTTATTATCAAAATTTAACCTGTTTTTCCATTGTTGTAATTTAACAAGTATTCTTGAAATAATAAATGCAGCAACACATTTTGGCAGATAAGTATGGACCATAATTACCTTTTCCTCAAAACCGTGTTATAGAAAAGATAGTTACTAGTGGGACACCAGGAATAAGGTATTGGAAGAATTCATGGAGAACCTTGATTCTTGGTCAGCTATATGAATCACGACTATTCCTATACAAATGTTGTCACAGTACAATTTATGCAATTATAAAGAGAACCAACGTCAGAATTGCATCACATTTGTGAGAATTGTGACATCATTTCATAAACCAGTATGAATTATTGATTTGCATACAGTAACGAAATGTAAACACCGCCAACACAACGGGCATAAAATCTAACATATGATCTATTAGCTAAACCTTAGTGTTAAGATATATAATTTAACAAATTCCTACCTAAACTTTCATCAGCTCATCAGAATATTCTTGCAGATGAAACTGTGGCTTGAAGTCATGATGTACATAAGACATTTAACACCCAAAGATATTGAAATTGTGGAATTCATAATACGTGAAGTATAATACGGGCGGAAATATTCCGGAAATTGATGCAATAGTCAACGGGATTTCCTAATGTCAAAGGTCAACATGTGGTGCACTTATAGCAACTGGAAAACTTCAATTTACAGATACATGGCGCAATCGATTGGTCACTGACGTGTACGCCAGATGTCAAATTACATGTAAATGAACTTTTATTCGCGACTTCAACAAATTCGTGAAATTTATAGCCTCGCGAATAGGTTAAAACTTTATACTATTATGAGAAATATTGAGTAGAACACACACATAAAAATCGCGAAATTATCCCTCGAAAACAACGAATCTTTTTTGTGATATAGGTGTCGCGAATCATAATTGGTATGATTATTATATTTATCTCACTGTTAATTGTTAATATGGATGGAGAGAGTACTAACCTCATTTCAACAGAACCAAGTTGGTACAACAGCAAACAGGGAATATTCCCAACACTTTTCAGAGAGTAATAACATTTCAGTGATTTTATTTGTCCGCCCAAACTTTTCAAAGTGAAGTCTTGTACGCGCGCAGGCAGTAGACCAATCAGAAGACTGCAGAAGAGACATCAGCGATTGATGCACGTAGAAACAACTAGATGGCGCTGGCACAGCTGGTTCGATTATCATTCGTGCCACCTATTGGCGGCCAATGAAACTACATATATTTCTATATGCGGCGAGTAATTCACCTGGATCCAACATGGTGGCGCCACGACTACAGTCAGCTACATAGCTGAATTTCCATCATAAACAATAAAATGATAGCCCGTCTAAAAATAAATATTGATGGAGGTGTAGCAAGTTTAATTTTGACTATAGTACGTGGATGAATCATTCTGCTTTGACTTTTGAAAATCCGGGTGTTTAAATTGAAATTGTTAGCGTCTCATTTCAAAGCTAATTTCGCATTCTCCGTCGACAGTTTAGGTCCATATAATTGCAAATTACTGAAAAATTAACTTGTCCCATGACATTTTCAATTAAATGCGGATTTGAATAATTAATGCACGAGGCACATGCGTGCTAGCTCGTTCCTAATGTTCCCTGCAAACGTTAATAAAGATAATTACCAACTTATAGAAACTGAAATTCCCTCAAGAATATTAAAATTGGTAAAATTGATCCTGGTACAATTTCTTGCACTAAATTTATTGTTAACACGGATACAAAAATTAGAAAAACTTCAAATTTACTGGATGTGGCGAATTTAAGAACAAGAAAAAAGTTGTAAACGTTCCCGATAAATTTGGAATGGCAGGCAAGTAAAATTTGCCATTTGCAAGAAATTGCGCACGATTGCATATCCTATGACTGCCAGGAACTTTTAAGCTCTCAATTGTAAAAGGTAACCTCAATGAGGAAACAAAAAAATTGGATGGTAATACATTCGCTCTCAAAAATTGCACACAATTAGGAAAAATTACCTGTCAATTTGAATTTGTTAAACAGACTTTTTTTCCCCCGTTGCATTGAGGATCTAGGTAATTGAATCCGGACACTATAAAATGTAAATACAAATGTTAGCTTTATTCGTGACACAGAGGGGGTACAGCAAACAAACGGTCCAACTCAAACACAGAAAGTGTGCAAAACGAACAAGCTATTATGCAAACAAGCTACGAAAAAATGGCTACAAAAACGTACTTGGCGCAATTGCTGCCGATGAACGCCCTCCTGAGACGAGTGCAAAAAAGCAACCATATATTGCACAGTCCTATACAGGCTAGCTCAAAAGGCAGATGATAGTAGTGGCAGAAGATTGAACCTGTTCAACATTTGAAAAGGGCGCGCTGTGACGTCACAACTCCCATGGCGGTTCCATCAAAACTATCATCCACCGTTGAAGCTGACAAACTGAAGGGAAAATTAACCGGCACATGCCAGGGAAAGTTGACTTTTTCTTTCAACCGAAAAAGAGATGGAAACAACAAATCGGCCCTCCGGCCTCATCAGTAAAGCAAACAATAAACGCCATGACTAGTCTGCGAAAACTGAGCGAAGAAAAGAACTTGGAGAAGCAAAAGAAAAAATGAGCAATTCCGATTTACAACGGGGAAATGAAACAAAATTGAAGAGCTGCATGCCAAAAAAGGCAACAAATCATGTTCTTCTATGGAACAAAAATGACAATAATAGCAACAAACACTGCCATTTTGCTACACAGCAAATACAAACTGTTCCAAACAACATTTATTTATAGACAGTCTATAAATAAACAACTAGAAATACTATATGCTTAGTACTACAATTCAAGCAATGGATAAAGAAGACCTTCCCATGCTATGACATTTGGTTACAATGTTTCTCAAAACGTGCAAAAAATATTCAGATTATATACTGGAAAATCAATCAATCAATATTATTATAATGAATTGTGTTAATTAGCATGCAGCTCTTCAATATGGCAGCACAGATGACACAAGAATTAAATGAAAATTAAGCTTTCGCTCTATTTCATATTATTTTCTGCAGTGAAAACACGACTATGACAATGCGACTACAGAATAACCAACATTGGTTACCATTGTTAATGAATATATAAAAAACCTCGTTAGGCCTACTAACTGTTCACTTTTTTTTCTCTCGTTTTATCATTATTCTCGCTATAGGTGTGAAGACAGAAAACAAGGGGCACCTTCCAGACAAGTCACGTGACCACCATGTATAAGAGGCGATATAACACACCTACCCAATGCCTCATAGAACTGTGGCTCTGTGACTCGCCCGAAAGGGAAATCTCTGATAGAAACGACACCCTAACGGTCTCTTTTTTGTAGTTTTTCTTTAAAAGACGATAAATGATATGAAAATATACATCTCAACATTCTGCCCGAGATAAGGTTTCGCTCGGTCACAACACAGGTGCAGGAAATTTGACATTTTGCATGTATCCAGATTTGTTGCTTTTTTCCCATTATTGTTTTCACTTTGTTGGCAAGGTTTTTTTTCCTTAATGCCAACGGGATTTTATTTCAAAAGCTCACGTGAAAAGCTTTTGTTAGAAAAATCTCAATTTCACGGTGCATAAATATGTGCTGTATACATACCACAGTAAACGGTTGTCACATATACCCTTCAGAGCAAAATTCACAAAATGCAGTATACGCAACAAATCATTCCGACTTGTCCAAATTTATAGGCTACCCAAGAAGGAATGCAATTAAAATATTAATGTCTAAATAGCATTTAATATTATCTGAAAGAATATAAACATAAACAAGTGTAATAACTTACAGTATTTCATTTTCAGGTCTTGTTGAGCATAATCTGGTCATAGTCTGATTGAAATTGTTATTACAGAAAATAAGCAATAATCTTCAGCTAAAGAATATGGACAGAAGTTGCCCACGTCTTTCTGAACAGAGATTTTATTTAACAGAGAATTTCCAGTGAAATGCAATTCTGAAAATATTTATTTTAGTAAAATTTCCCTCTTAATAAAAAATAAATTGAAAACTTCATAGAGAAGTTGAGCTGTTTCATGAACATTGTGGCCTATGTTAATCAGGTTAATACTGTAGGTATGTGACAAAGATATTTGAGTGACAACCCACATGGTATTTACATATAGTGGTTTTGGTAACGATATTTTTGCAAGCATTTATAAAAATGATGAAGTTCTAAAATGCAACAAAAGCATTTCAGGTGAGCCTTCTATTGCAGGGAAAACGGTACACTTATACGAGTTATGTGAGAAAAATACACATGACCACCAATGAAACGTTACATATGTAAACTATTATCTTTCTTTGAGATAGTACTTGCCGAATTAATTTGAAATCAACCGTCCCACTTGAATCAGTAATAGCTTCTCTTGCGTTTTGATTTCGTCTTGATACAAGTGGGAGGAGATAAAATTTCGCAAGACATTAAAGTTTTCCATGTAAACTACGGTATAAATAAGCTCAACACTGCAATGGAAATTGTAATACGAAGCTATATATGTATGTATATACTATAGCTACAAAACCACTAACGACTACCAATTTTACAATAGTAACTTTAAAAAAGAACATGCTTCGCATTATGAAATTTCTGCAGTACTTCACATTTTCACAAGGTTTTGGAACTATTCATCCATCATAAATTCCATGATGTCAAAGAAAAAAGTGAAAATTTCCCTTGGCACAGAGAATTGAAGCCATCAAATATATGTTCTGTCCAATACCATTGCATGCAACGAGTGCTTTAACTCCTATCTTACAACGACTGCTTCAAAGTGAGCAAATAGGGAAACGAGACCAAGCAATAACAAGTTTCAAAAACTTGCTGGACCATTGTTCAACGATAAAACCCGACACCTGTAAAGAAAAACTCTGCATAATTTCCATAATTTTTAGTTTTATAAAGAACAAAAAACAAGACCGGTAAGAAAAAACTCTTAACGTACCCAACATCATTTCTGTAATTGCCATCATAATTTTCTCATCGTACAAAGTTCAATTCACAACTATATTTAACATCTTCTGTATGTCGTCTATGATAATAAAGCACACAACATCTATCCGACTACAAGTTTGTAACAAGAAACAACCACGTTTCAGTTGTTCGTTTCAGATATAAAACAGGAGGATCGTTACAAGGATCTTCAAGGTGGGTCAAAAATAGTGAATGACACGCGCCTTTTTAAATTTTATATAGTACAGAATGATTTCCTACACAAAACAAGTGCACAAAATTGTATTGAAAAGTGGACAGGGACAGCGCGAAAAATGGCGTCTTTTGTATTGGTGGAAGTAATAAGTGCCTGGATATGGTTGATTTTCTGTATTTAGTTGTAATAAAGAGACAGGAAGTGGTATTGAAACAAATAACTGAGTGTTTGGAATGCAACACCTAACCCTCCAAAAAATGTCCAGAGGTAAAAATATGTATGGTTATCGTGTACAAGTAAACCAGCTTAATTGATGATGTCTGAGGTCTTTCAGTTGCAGATGCAAAAACGGAGATGTATTAAAATATACGTAGCTCGAATACAATGAAGAATTTCTATCTAGAATAAGAGGGCGGAATTACTGCGGACACAACATTGTGGAAATATTTCACTGGTTCTACGAGCTAAGTAAAAATGAAAAGCAATTATTTCCTGAGTAAAATGATATTGCGCTGGCAAATGTTGGTTTAATTTCCGTATTTCATGAAAAGCTTTATGTCATTTTAAAGCCAAATAATACAAGGCACACTAAAAACAAATTCAGAATGGAACACTATGCTTCTAATTAAATGAGCAAATCAAAGTTGGACAGGGCAGTTCTATAGTTTTGTTAAGAATGTTAGTGTAAATTAAAGGTAAACTTCATTCAAATCGTTGCAAATTAGTGCACAAAAATGCTTTATGATAAAATGACACAAAAATTTGTTGAACTAACAATATTTTAATACACCAGCCACGTTTAAAAATCCCATTATTTGTGGTAATAACTGTCATAATAAATAACGATATTATTCATGCCATCAAAAAGTAGCACCATGTTTTGTTTACTGACTTTCGCATTTTTAAATATACTGTATATGAGCATGTTTGAACATTTCAAAGTTGCCGTCAAGCAAAAAGCAAAAAAAAAGAGGCCCAATAAATATTTCCACACGTTTTTTAAAGGTACAATAATTATAACACCCCAAAGTTTTTTTTTAAGCGAAATATCTTCAAATAATTTAATGAACACTACAAAAGGGCGTGGCGTAACACGTTTACAAAATAGGCTATCATGTGTTTATGTGTATGTGTGTGCATTACAAGACATGCTTTTAAAAAACGAATAGAAGATAATAATTAATTGAAAATGAAACGGACATAATATTAACTTGTAAATAAAAAAAGACAAATTTAAACCTGCATTCTACAGTGAATTCGTAGTGGTAAATATTTCTTTAGTATTAAATTAAACCACTCTTGGTGTATTTCTTGCTTAACAAGTATCTCGGTCCCGCTACATAATATTAAATATTTATTACATCATTACAAATCCTTGCCAAATATGATATCGGATAAAACGCTGAGGTAGAGAGGATCATGTGCTCAAAAGCCCGAATAAGTTGAAATTCAGCAACTGTATGTATGACAGTATTCAGAGCGTACAATACTGAACTGAGGTAGCTGGGTATGGAGAATTGCTTTACAAAGAGAGTGACCATCAAAATAATAATTACCATTAATATTACTATATAGTAAATACAAAAATCGACGGAGGTAGGCCTTAATGGAATCGGAGCAACGGAACAGAAAGCATTGTACTTTTAATTTTTAAACCTATAAATATACACAAAAAAACGTGACGAATATAATCATTCGACACAGTGAATGTTTTGTACTCGACGAATTTATAACATATACCAAATGTCTTTCAATATGAACATAAATGCGTGGTAATGATGAACGGACATTTTACTGTGACTCATTCACTTTGATTTGGCAATTCCAATTTGTCACTTTTGCTGAAATTTTCTTGGTATTTGAGTAAAACGTGAACATAAAGTGAACGATTTTTGAGATAACTGATGGCATTGAAAAAGTGACTGTTAATACATTGAGGGTAGGAAATATATAGAACACCGAACATAAAGCCAGAAGCAAAAGTGAACAAGGAGTTAAAATGAAGAAGAGCATGTCATATAGTAATAATAGTATCTGTTCTTGAATCGATTTAGATGGCAACAGAATTGTCGCAGTGATATGCTAATTACGAGCGAAAAATCGACATAAAACTGTATTCAAGAGTTACGATTTTCCGATAGTAATCGATAAAGCATTTATTTTCGTCTCAAAAGTCAGGCTTTCTTGCACTATATATACGCTACGATTAATGAGGTATGGTTTGAAGCTTCATTTTCGTCAACAAAAACAAACATTAACCTTACTGTCCCCCCTCACACACACATACACTCAAACACACATGTAAACATACACACAAAACAAACAAAAAATTCAAAACTACTCCAACATCGTCCCAGAACATCCCTCAACCAGAAAAAGTAACAGCACCTACGAAATAATTTTTATTTTTTTTCTTCGCTTTGCAATTAAGGAATATTATAAAATCAATCCATATTTTTTATACTTCAAATTCCCTTTCACTGCTGCCCAAATCTCCTCTAGTAGCTAATTTTGGAATTATGATTGCTGTGTATCAAGAATATAATATGATTCTAAAATTCACACGGTGATCATTTGATTCAATTTGGATTCATAAAATAATATTGCGTTCATTCCATAAACTACTTATAAGAATATTTCCAGAATAAAGAAAACAGCAATTTAATAATTAATCATACTTGATATAAAAACAGTAAATTTATTGTGAATGGAAAATACCGAAAACAGTTTAATAAGTACACAGTTAAAATTTGCAGTCAGGTCACACCAACAGGCCTAGATATAAGAACATGAAAATTTTTGACAAGAGTTATTAAACAATGTAATGGGAAATATCGTCTCAATTAACTACAATTTGCTTAAAAATTCACACCGTTTACAGTAAAAATCGGAACAAATGATGGCTGGCTGCGACTAAAGTATAAAATGCAATCCCTGTCAATTCAAATAGAAAAAATAAAAATTGAAAATAAAATCAAATAAATAAGTGATATCATGTCTGCAATAAAAATTACGTCAAACTTTTACTGAGGTAATATCAACGTGGCAAAATGGGCCCAGTTGTTCATTGTCATATACACGGCACAGTACGTAACATGTATTTCTTTTTTGTGGAGAAACGGTTTGAGGTAAATAATGGCAATAATAACAGTAATGAGAACAATAATAATATTAATAATAATTGTCTGTGGCTACTATAAACATAATTATCATCATCAGAACGGTAAATGCGCGTGGAATGTTTTAACTGTCGTTTAGTAACAAATCTCACAAAGTGTGATCTATACTTAAGATTGACAAACATAACTTCAACTGGACACTTGTCAGCGAGGGAAGGGATATGGTTGGTTGTTCTTGGGAGAAGAGAGCAATAAGAACACACTCTAATCATAATAGTAGATGGCATTCGTTGATGTTTCATCAGAAGGAGAATTGATTACTGAATATAAAAAGTGACCCACGAGGAAGAGGTTCGTGGGGGGTCCTTGACCATTGGGCTCGGGAGATGTCTCCCTGCCGTTGTGTGTTTTTTGCAAGTAAGGTTGTTTATGCGACCAGCCTTACTTGCTGACCCCGAGCCCAATGGAAAGTACCATTCGGAACACCGGCATAAGGCCATATTATATACATATATATTTTTCTATATATACTGTATACATAATATGTATGTGTGTGTAGTAGGGATGTATGTGTATTTGTTGTGTATTCTATATACATAGTATCAAATTGGATTTCGTATGACTGGTAGGATAAAAAGAGGGTAGACCAATATCAATTTTCAGCCAAGTTTCAGTTGAGGGACTAAAGTTATTTTTCAAATGGTTCGGAATATTTGAAACATAAATTGAAACTTATATAAAAGATTCTGTATCTGCACCTGCAAATCTTGAAACATTTCGTTCAAGGATTAGAGAACAATTTTGAAAAAAAAGTGCATTAGCCAATTAATTGATATAATTCACATGTCTCTGAAAGTACATTGATGACATTTAAATTTGCTTGACCAGTTAATGCACAGGCAATTGTATAAAGCAAACATTCAGTATCAACTTGGCATATTTTAGTTTATTGCACTGCCAAATTGAGTTGAACACACATTATGGACTTTCAATAATAAGGAAAGTTGTACTAAAAATGCCATATTGTAATAATTTGGAATACAGTATATTAAGATGCTCAGGTGCAGCTTCATACATCATCTAATTTTGCATTTGTCATATCAGAAATAAAGCTCGACTCAGTTTAAGAGAAAAAACAATCAATAATTAGAATAACAACTTTCTTGGTATTCAGCATTCGAGTGCAAAGAAATATTCGAATAATACCTTCAAAAATATTGATATAGTGCTCAGGGCATGGAAAATAAAGATATGAATTTAAATATATTTATATTTTTTGTCAACACAAAAAAAAACGTTATTTCTTTCTCAACTGACTGCGTGACTGAAAACCATTATGAAGAACAAATAATGCAAGAGGACACAGCAGGAAAACGACATATTGGAACACTCAAGTTTGGACAAGTAATACAGATTATTATACTACACGAGCATCACCGTTCATCAGTGTTTTTAACAGTTCGGCTTCCTGATCCCTTGGCCTTCATTGCCAGATATATTGTACACCTCTGTTACACCCTTGTACATTGTATGGTATATAGCAATTCAAAAAATCCAGTTGCGCTCTGCCAACACTTCATTTTAAAGCACAACAAGTCGCCAAGAACAAGAAAAAGTTAGTAGGAATCAACGAATCAAACCCAAACCCGGTGTTTCACAGTTACGGGGACTCTGTGTCGACAAATAGGAACCCGAATGCAAGGCTTTGCACAATTTTGCATTATTTTACTCACTCATTTGTTCTTTCTTCCTTTCAAACTAACTGTCGCACTTATTGCATCAATTGTAATTATAATAATAGTAATACTAATAATAACAATAATACTAATAATATTAATATGACAGTACAAACCTCTTTTTAGGAAGAAAAATTATTTCACACGCGCTCATGACTATATATAATAATAAATTAGGCCTACTGGCACTAATAATTTCTTCAGTTATTACAATACAACAATTTTAAAAGACGTCAAGAAAAAAGTATTACACAACTGCTAATATTTTTAATACAAATTTGCCTCCTCCCCATTGCTTCACTCACATTTCAACCTACACTGTAGGGTAAACAAGCATTTCCTAAGAATCACATGGCAACACTGTGCGAAGAAAACTGGTGATGTGAACAAAAACTATAATATTGCCATTGTTAAATATATTTGTATATCGTATAGTATATTTGTATATATCGACACGTCGACGTCCCCGTAACTGGGCCGGATTTTCTGATCCGTTACTTGGTTAGTTTTGGCGGATTTTTGTCGTTTTAGAAAAAGGCGAGAATTAGAAAAAGTGCGCTTGCAAGAAAATTGGTGGGAGGAACAGTAGATTGGGAAATCTGAACGCTTGAAAGGAGTATAAGGAAGAGAAGAGCAGTAGGGTTACATGAGCACATAAAAAGGAACTTTGATTTTCTCGTCTTTTCACTTCACAGTGCAACTTGGCTGAAATATGGGGTAAATAGTATATAAACTATCATATAAAAGTTGGCCAACCTTTGCCAAAATCCAGCCTCAACCTTCCACCAACTTCCCTTACACCCGCAAAAACTGCTGCTATATCTCTAAAATCAATTCTCTCAAAGGCTTATTTACAAAACAAATGCCGAAGAAACGTGGACCAAGCCTCAGAACTTCTCTCTCAAAACTCACCAATCATATGGGGGAATAATATGGGAGGAAGGAGGGGAGCAAGTGTAGGTTGTGACAAGTGTGTAATATCTAGAGGTAAATGTGTGAGTGTAATTTTGTTGTGAGGAGCATGTTATTTTTTGTATTTGGTTTAAAGAGGAGACTTTAAAATCGCACAGAAAACGGAAATGGATGAGTTTGCAATTTGGAAGTAACAAGACGCTATGATAGAGCGAAACACGTCACAAGGACAGGACAACGGATCTTAGAAAAACGTAACAGAAAAAACAAGAACTACAGAGGACCGAGAGGAATACAAGTAATGTGCAACGAAAATAAAACTATAATAGATCGCTCGATTAATTAATTAATGCATCCTTGTCCTGAGGGCACCCAACCGCAAGGTAGGTGGCAGCTTCAATAATAAAATATAATACGTACACCTCTGGGCTGCCATACCTTACGACGGGTGTGCCTGCATGCCGCAACAGCCAATCGCCAACCTCAAAACTACGATTTTGAATCCTTCTTCAAAGCCATCTTTTCCTTAAAGAGTTGTCATGGTCTCCACACAAGTTTTAGTCAACATCTCTTGTCAGTACTCTTCTTCCGCTGCTTCCATCCTCCGACTTCTTCTTTAACTTCCTTCAGACTTGGGTAACTCAAAAAATACTCCCCTACAGTTCCCCTAAAGCTTGGAGGCGATCAAGGTGTTGTTCTAGTCCGGTTTGTTACACCCAGTGGCCGCTGCATGATGATGATGATGATGATACTGATGAATATGACACCACAGCAGAACGAGTCAAAGGGGTCGGTTGTAACAGAGGGGTGGTTGTTGAGTGTGGTGCATCTCTTCTCAGGAGTGCCAATGTTGGAAACGACTCCCGCAAGTAGAATTCATACAACACAGTGTTCATTTTTTGTTCCCAGCTTCTTTCGTATATACGTCATGTCTTCTCTTTCGTGCCGTATCCATTCGATGACAACTTCCAATTTGGTGGTTGGTTGTTGTGGAGTCAGATGTGGCGTGGCTTGTCTGTTTAAATGGCGCCAACTCCTGTGGCTGCCGTTATTACCCGTTAGAGGCATGTTTAACATGTGGCAGGCAAGGACGTGGCCATAGTTTTCTGTCGCTGACATTTTTCGATTTTGCTCGCTTCAAAGTCTTCTCGGTTTGATTGGTCGTCAACGCGGTATAACCCCTGAGAAAGCTACGTCTAAGGAACAGGCATGACTTTGGGTGGGGGGTGGGGGTGGAGAAGGATGTTATCAGACAGTAACGGCCAATTTCAAGATGTATAGGGGAATCCCCCGAATTTAAGATGCCTCGTTTTTTGACTTTTGAGAGTCTGCAAAATGACAAGGTGTGCGTACAAGGCTTAACTGAAGCCATTTTCTCAAAAAATACAACAGCTGTAGTAAACATTGCATGCACACAAAAATGACATTTTGTTTGAATTTACAATGAACAAAATTCTACAAATTGTGCTATGCAAAGTACGTTAACACAAATAATTCCAGATCACCAGGCATGAATGTAAAAACAGGTCAACTAGAGGGTGCTACTTAGAAATTTTGCATTGAATAGCATGTTTCCATTTTTTAATTTGATAATGTTAAGTTTACCAATTTTGATTCTATTCATTGATTACCAATCAAGAGATATTAATTAATCACTGACTCGGTCGAAACTTCCATTAAAAACTTTCAATTTTCCTAGTTTTTAGGGCTATTTACAATTTGTTATATGTGCAATATATTCTGATTTTACGAGTCGACATACTTTTTTTTAGCAAGAAACTATTTCTGTATTTAAGAAATGAACACGTGCTTCTCTTTTGCTTGTAGGCACTTTAAAAAAAAATATAAGAGGCTATCTTAGATTCAGGTGATTAGTTCCGATAATTCCAAGGTTAAGGAACGAGGGGATGAAAACAAAAATCTTGGGATAGGGTATATTTCGCATGTTTGACAGTTTCTGAAAGCGAGGGTATAATTTGGGTTGGGGAGAGAAATGTCAGAAATGTCGATCACCCGCGCCTTCTTCCCTTTGATTGCTTTTCAGACAACGAGCGATTTGATTGGACGCCGACCCTGCGGGATGTCACCACCCCTCAGGAATATAATTCTATCTTTTTTTCTCCACGAATTAAAACATTTTCACTCCTGCCGCTCGCTCATCGTCCTAATACGTTCCTTGTAAAACTTTCTTCTTCTTAGACAGAAAGCAGAACCGAAAGCAAACAGAAAAAACAAAAACAAATGCAACTTCAAAACCAAAAGGGAAACCCGGTTTGATTTGATTGCAGACCCTGAGTCGCTCTTCCCAGTTACTTCAATTGCGTATCTTATTTTTCTCTACACCGACCACAATCCTTGCATTATTCTCTTCAATCTTCCGTCTACAGTCTTGATCTGAAGTCATCCCCTCGCTGCCGAGAGAAGATGACTTTGGCCACAGACACACAGTGTCCCGCCGTGTGTCAAACTTAGCCTGCCACTGCCCATCACTCCGTCTTCACCGTCATGCTGGCCATCATGGTCGGTGACGTCGTCGTAGTCATCGCCATCGAATGGGACATGGACATGGACATTGGGTGCACCACACTTGGAGGAGATGCTGGTGAAGACAACGCCGGCACCGGACTCGGGTTGCTGTTACTGCTGCAGCTGCCGCCGCTTGTCAGAACGTTGCTGTTGTTGCCGAAGCCGTGGTGGTTGTTATTACTGTTGAGCAGCAAGCCACCGCCACCACCTGCCATCCCGGGGGACGCCGGCATAGGATGCAGGCCGCCGCCGCTGTTGGCCATAGTCAACGCCACGTTCTGCGGACTGCGCAGCGTTGGAGATCCAAGCGCAGCTGACGGAGGGTTGATCCGCTTCTCTTTTTGTCGCCGGTTACAGAACCACACCCTGACCACCTCCTTCTCCATCTGCAGCGATTCGGCAAGCACTGCAATTTCCTCAGACGTTGGTTTGGGGTTCTGGAGGAAGGCCTTCTCGAGGGCCACTCGAACACTCGTCTCGATGCTAGTTCGTTTCTTGCGCCGCCGACCAATCGCTTCTGGAGTTGTGTGCGCGTTAGTCAGAGCGTTCGGGTTGTTCACCGAGTTGTCGGCATCCTCCAGCCACTTTTGCAGTAACGGCTTCAATTTGCACATGTTTTTGAAGCTGAGGTTGAGCGCCTCGAATCGCGAGATGGTCGTCTGGCTGAAATCGTTGCCGTACAGCTTGCCCATAGCCAGGCCTACGTCACCCTGTGTGAAACCCAGCTTGATTCGCCTCTGTTTGAATGTCTTTGCAAACTGTTCCAGCTCTTCGAGGTCCGTCGGTTCCTCTGCCGGGGGTATCTCGGTTACACGCGACTGTGTCGTTGAAGTGGGCGCTGTGGGCGCCGAGTGCTGTTGCTGCTTCTGCGCCTGTATCAACAATTTCACCAGTTAGCGACGGAAAAAATATAATAATGCAGACTATCCGATTCCCACTCTGGCAATTATTTTAACGGTCCCCACTCACGATATTAAACTTCAATACATTCAACTGCTCATGGAAGACCTATGTAAAATTCAAACACCCATTTACATTAAGCAAACGTTGTGAAGTTATAATGAATTGATATTTAATTTACATACTAATTCTAAAACAAAGCTATCGATTCAAATCTGGGGTCTATTGAAAATACAGAGTAGTGTTTTCAAGGTTTAATTTGTATTTCAAAGCTAAATAAAAGACACCTATAATAGTTAATTGTAACGCAACACATTACTTAGTTGGAATAATAATGAGCCAAGACCAGACTGGCATTTGCGAACCCCAAATCACTAATTATACGTGCTTTTAGTCCAAACTCTGTTTCCAAAATTTGAGATCACACAACCATTATAACTACATAGATCATGATGGAAAACAGTTTCATGTGATATTAGTAGGGCAGTAATCAAAAGGGTAACCTAAGAGATACATTTTGTGTTTGGAAACCTGTACAACGAACGGATAAAATTAGTTACGCACTATACTGGTCTCCAATTAATAAATAGCTATCAATACGTGTTAGAATTCGAGGAAATCCGATTTCTTACGAATAATCGGACCTGCATCTGCATTTGTTGAGCAGCTGCTGCTGCTGCAGCAGCAGCCGGAGTGACCACTACCCCTGGAGGAACATTGGCTGGATTCTGAAGCTGCAAATTCTGTGCAAGGCTCTGAAAACTCTGAGGTAGAAGTCCCTGCTGAAGTAGTCCCTGCAGATGCCATGATACCATTGCTATTTGAACATTTTCATGCATCAGAGCAAATGATAGACGATTTACCTGGTTTTGAAGGAAGAGCTGAGTCTGCAAATTGGCGGGAATCTGGTTTGGATTGAGGATGAACAAATGCTGCAGATTTTGTAAGCTTTGTTGATGCTGTTGTAACTGTTGCTGTAATTGCTGAATGTCCTGAGGGCTCAGTTGAAGACCCGGCGATACCGGAAGCTGAGAGTCCAGGGGCAACAATAATAATTAGTGAAACAATTTACTCAGGTAAACAAACAAATTTGGCTTTATTTAGGAACCGATGTATCTGCAATTATTACCTGAAGCTGTTGCCCAAGTTGGTTAGACATGAGTAGTTGCTGTTGGCCCTGAGCACTTGCAACCATCAGCTAAACAATAAATATTTATGCATTTCAATTAGATCTGCTGTTAATTAATAAATTGTTTTATGAGAGAGGCGAAACATCTTTTGGAAACTTATTCAAAACATTTTATATCAAATTACTTTCTATTTGCTACGGCACATCTGTAGGAAAGAGCTTTCAGCTTGCTCCTTCCTCTAATATTTTATTATTCGAAGGGAATTTCATATCATACAAGATTTGACTAAGACGTGAGTGTGGTAATGATATGCCTGATGCACCTTTACACAAGTTACATTTTCACAGTTGCAAAAAATTATGAAATAACTCAATTGAATACAGAAGCACATAAATGACAAGTTTTGATGACAACAATACTTGTCTGGAGTTGATAACCACTCCAACGTTACATATACAGCACATGTACTACGGAACACGATGCGCTCAGAATTTCAAACATGGAAATGTAAATTCAATTTGATAAGAGAACTGCAGTTACATTTCACTGTTACATTCACACGATATTCGTGTGACGAACAGTAGGCCTATATTCAATAATTTAAAAATCACGCAAATTAATATATCAGCCATTAGAGTTTTCTGAGAGCAGTCAATAAATAAATTAGTATTCAGAAATGGACATATTGTTAATGACTCAATTAGTTTCATCTATATGCATCTAGCGGCAAGGACAATATTAATAGAAAATGCATTATTGAACGAGATGGATTATTCTGCAATACATATAAACTTTTTTTTAGATAAGTTTACTAAATTTTGTTTTTCGAAAATGCGCCACGATCTGGAAAATATGTGGCGCCCGAAATAATACGCAATTATCTTACTTTTTCAGATAATTCTGCATTCGAATTATAAGATATTCGAAAGTGCGGGCCATTATTAAACATTCAACAAAAATTGTCCACATTAGTTGCCACCTGTTTATTATGTATATATTCCATTTCCTGGCCTGACAATTTTAATTGCAGTGAATGACATTTTTCTGCTCGAGTCGCAGGACCACCCTCAGAAACCGGTAACCGAATTATAGGGATCAGTGGGTTGAAAAGATATTCCTGTGTCATGGTACAATGATCACTAGATATTCGATAAATTAAATTCATTTTGTGGTGAATCTCATGCAATAGAATCAGTAGACTAGAAAACCAACGCATCCCATGTATTTCCAATGAAATTTTACACAATCTACGCACAGCATAAAGGTGGTCCTGACAGAAAAACTGCAAAAGTAGGAACAGACTTCACAGCAAAGAACAAAACATACTTAAAATGTCCTCAAAACACACGTATCCACTGCACTTTTACATTTCAAAAAAACTGCAGGGATACGCAATTTCAATTGAAACTACTATCTTACGTTTAAAGAATCAGAAGATACGAATTCGATAAACTTGGAAATATATTTAAAGGTCACTTTTTGTACCGGATTACAATTGCTTCTGTAATTGACATCAAAATTTAATTTGAAATTATTGCATAAATTGCGCTGAGAACTCCAAATTATATCGTATTTAGGATATTTAATGAGTAGATATTTCATCCGTTGTAAATAATGCTAAATATGTAAATTAAATGCCCGTTAGCTGCAGAATAATTTCCTTTATAGCTTGATAATTTAATATCACCTAAATTTATTTATGCGTCAGAACCAGGGGAATACAGTAGGACCTCGATATAGCGTCTCCCGCATACGACGTTTTTCCGCTTATAACATACAAATCCAATTTAACCGAATTTCAGAATACCTTTTTAGTGTTAGAAAATCCCGCATATAACGAACCCACTTATATGAAATCCCGTTTATAAAACAGGTATTTCACTGCAACCATCCGGATATAACGTTTTTCTAACGTAAATTTGTAGCAGAAGGGGTATACTTTCTCACAAACAGCAGTCTGCACTACCCAGGTAGGTGTGACTGCAGCAAAATCGCAACTAGACATACACTGTCTGCTGATTTCTCCAATCACATGGGTCGTGACGGTCTTATTCAGGCTCGCAAAGTTCAAAGTTCTACTGCATAACGAGTCCTAATTAAGATGTACTATGTAAAACTGTACACTATGTACATTAGTATGTTCTAAAATTTAAAAATAAATAGTTCTCATAATAAAAAGCTTGTGCGCGACGTTTCCACTTCATTTTTTGCAAAAAAACAAAAGTCCGCATTTAACAAATCCCGCTTATAACGCTGAAAAATTTTGCATTTGACCACAACGCTATATCGAGGTCCTACTGTATTTACAGCCGTCATATTGCGATATTGGTTTTTGAAAATGAAGTTTTTATACCTTTCAACACTGTTTTTGCACTTATAATGAACTTGCAATTCAATAGAAATTGTTTTATTTAATATTTTTTATAATGTGCTTATGCTGCAGGATTTTTGGACTAGTAAATACCATCTTTCTGATAGTGTGAAATACACAAGGCAGTCACTTTTTTGAAAAGAATTTGACTCCAGACACTGACCTGGTTCAAGGAAATTTGGCCCGTTGCTACGGCAGCGAGTGCGGCAGACATGTTTGCTGCCGCTGAGGTAGTGATCATCTGGGGATGGTTGACAGACCCTGGGGACGTTGTCACACAACCGGCCACTTGACCATTTGGCGTCCGATTTGAAGTTCTCACGGTACCGTTGGACGTGTTCACGATATCGCTGTCCGCAGCCTGCATAATCAACACAATAACCGAAATTTTAAGTAAAGCATCACTAAGTTGAACTTCAGAAATTAGTCCACCTAAATTTCGAACACTTGGTCTAGCTAACAACTGCGCCCGGCAACTCTTTCTGCTCTTACACTATTAAATGCACTGGAAATTTGTCAATTGGATATGCTGTAAATAAGCCTAGTTTGAAAAGTTGCATTTTATTATGCAAACACATGCTGCGGTATAGGGATTCTGCGAATTACTGCAAATGGAAGTGTGGCATTAAGAAATGCAAATTGAAATGAAACTTATAATACCATTGACAATATTTTCATTCGAAATTAAAATCATGCACAACTGGTAACTACTATTAGGTAATTGGAAGTTACTTCTTTCAGAAGATTGATTGTTTCCTATACTAATACAATGGGCTATATTTGAAGCAAAGCATTTGCACACAACAAATTTGGAATGTCCACTACTGCCAGCAAATACAGTCCTGGTAAAAATGATAAGACACTTTATTTTTCGACACAACTCACAAAATAATTGACGCATTGCAACCAAATTTTATACACATAAATGGCCTCGACAGACATTATGTAAATAAGTATTATTAAAATTGGATGTTCGGGTAGCATCAAACGGTAAGGCGCAAAAAATGATAAGATATTTCAATTTTTTCACTCCAAAACATTATAACTTTGAAAGAATTATGCCAAAATTGCATCATTATAATCAGTAAATGAAAAGAAAAAGAACCACGTTTTTGGAAATTATAAAAAGTACATTGGGAATATTATTATTTCTTTTATCAAATTACCCTAGTCTTGTCAAAGGCTTCAGCATGGGACGCGAAACGCGCAAAATGACTTTCCGACTTCGAATTGGGACAAATAATGGCCTACTAGGACCACGGCAAGTTCCCATTTTACATTTCGCATCACATGCATATGTACTGTCAAGGTATGTTGTAAATAAGTACATCTAGGACGCCAAAAACAGCGGTACCAAGAAGAGTACAGAGGGGCGGGGGCATCGAGTCTGCAGATGTGAGTTTTAAATCACTGCCAATGAAATTAAGGACGAAATTGGAATGTACATGACCAGGACAAAGGAATAGAATCTAGAATATTCAGCGACGAAAAGAAATTCAACTTCGATGGTCGCGATCGCTGGGATTACTATTAGCACGGTATAAGGACGGAGCTAAAGGATATTGATATTGCGTAATTAGAACCGTGTCTTATTATTTTTCCATCTTTTTGTTGATGTATTAATATTTCTCTGCAAATCATCAACGGATCATCCAATTTGAATAAAATTTGTCTCCTTAATATCTGTCGAGATCATTTATACGCAGAATATAACATTTGTTTACAATGCGTGAAGTATTTGGTGGAGTGTGTAAAAAACAAAACAAAAAGAAAACGCGTTATAATTTCTTTCAGCACAGTAATATGTGAATTTGCAGTCTTTATGAAAACGGATCGTAAATCCATATATTTGGAAATATGAGCTTACTATACTGTACGGTAGCCTACACTGGAAATGAGATGGACAACTAACCTATTGCTGATACAATGTAGGGTTTTCCTTCGAAACAAACTACAATCAAATGTTTTGTAACAAAAGCGTGCTTCCCTTTAAGCCATATTTACAATTGTGACAATAGCAAATGACATTCAATAGCTACACGATAGTGGTATAACAACTGAGCAAACTGCCAATGGGGTTGTCATGGAATGAACATATTCTGAGAAAAACGAAAACCCTCAAATTTGATCGATTCACACGGTTAAACGGCTCTAATGACAATGCGATCTAAAATAAAATAGCGTTCGTGACATTGACAATTTGTGACTAGAAAATAGGCTTCCAAAAACTCGTTGCGGAAATGTGCAACTGAAGGGGAGCAAAATACAAGTATAGCATCTTTCCACCAGCCTTACAGTGGCAAATATTTTTTCATGCATAAAACCACATAGGGAGCTATTCGTAATAACCAGTATTTATTTTAACCAGGCAATCAATTCTGGTGACACCTGTTGGGTTGCTAACGTAACAAACTATAGAGTAGCCTACATAGCTTTCGCATTTAGATAACACCAGCCAATTTAGACTATATATTAAAGATAAGCTGACTTGTTTTCATGACTATAAACCACCTTTCACAGGCTAATGACTGAGTAATAAATGGAATCATTTGTTAGTTTCAGTGGTTTCATTTATATAACTACCAACTCTAAACATATGTTATATACATATACTTGAAACAATAATGAATGAAGTTCAGTGTTATTACATCTGGAGATAACATATAATGAGAAGATTAAATTCCATTCATTGCGGTTATTTCCAAAGACTTTGAGAATGTAGATGTAAATGCGGAACGGACTTGGTTAGAAGGGAGAGGAGACGTGCGTGTGTTTGCTTTTATGCTCAACGTGAGCAGATATAAATACGACATTTAGTGGGAGTTTAGTGGGAGTGAGCTACTTTTTGAAAATGTACAATTGATGCGCATAGGGCCAACCAGGGGGCGAGCAACGCAACGACCGGTCCTTGGAGTGGGTGCCCTGATCCCCCTCAAAGCCCCCCATTGCTGGACGGCCATCTTGGCATAATGTAAAACGGCGCCGATGACAATGGCATTGATCGATCGATTTGTCCGAGAAAAGAGCCAACGTGCATATATGTATTTCGTTGGGCTTTTTTCATTTGCATTATGAACATCTATAAGTTCGCGGAGAAGGAGTAGGAAGAAGAGGAAGAGGAAGAGGAGTGTAGCGCGACATGGTCTTATTTGATTTGGCTCCAGTGCCAACTATACTAGACTACTGGACTATGTTCCAATCCCCGTGAGTGTGCTTCAATCCTATTCACAATTCCGTCATTTTTCCCTGTCACTCTATATGACTATTTTGATTGTATAGACCATCCCTCAAGGAGAAATTGCAAATTTGCCCACATTTAATTCCCATTCAAAATGCCGGACATTTCCTTTTTCAATGTCCTTCAAGACCTGCTCGTCTAGCCTTGCAAATAAAGTTTTCCATAATTGAAACCTACACACATTTCGATTGCAAATACGATTGAAAACGGACTGGTGAAATATACATGAAAATATTGTATCTAATAACTTACACCAAAGTGGAATTGCACTCACAACCAACTTCGTTATGGTCAGACTGTGGCCACATGCACCCTCCACGAAGTGCAGCAGTTTTAATAACAGGGGCCATTCACAAATGATGTCACACTTCAAGGAGGGGGGGACCTTTGTGATGTCATACAGCTGAAATATTAGCTGACACGTTCAATTTTTATAGTAATTGCACTTTTAACTATACTTATTTCCTCAAATTTCCATGAACATCCGGTTCAAGAATCTCTCCTTACATGGGCATTGGTTAAGATTCAAATATTCACAGTTGAGATTGGTTCGAACAGTTCATCAAACCAAGGTTACAAAATAGTTCACTCATCAATGGAATCCATGACGATGTCGATTGATAGCGTTTTTCAGAAGTCTCGGAGTGCATGAATCAATGGCAATGATTAATAATTCATATTTGCTCCTATTTTCTAGGAAATTTAATTATGTAATAAATGTATGATGTCACACCCCTTATTTTATTTGTTTACAATATATAATTTTGAGACGTTAAGTGCAGGGAGGGGGTTAAGATAACGCGACAATTGTGTACGATGGGGGGGGGGGGGAAGGTTCAATATTTATCCAAAATATGTGACATCATTTGTGGATGGCCCCTAATACAGATTATTCCTTTATGTACATTTTAATTTACAATCAACTAATATGTGCAAAGAATATTTTTAACACGGGTATTGATATTTTCGATTGTCTTTTGTTTGTAGGAAGGAGTTCTGGGAGCAACTCAATGGCGGAAGAGTAATAAGCGGTCCGAAATGGATTCAAGACATTCACTATATAATTTAACTAACAAAATTTATAAATTTTATTTTGCATCCCCTGGATGAAAGAACACTCATATATGTACAACACCAGGCTAGAAAACTGAGCAAAAATACAAGGGTCTGTGAACCGCAACAGAGTGGGAAAACCTTCAATGAGCTGTTACATAAATTTGAAGATCTTCCAGTAAGGATTCCTTATACCAAATCGGACACAAGCTCTTTCCTCATACAAAAAAGCTGCTCTGAACCGGTCTTATTAGTGCACCCAACAACAAAAGATTGGATAAAAATATCCCCGGTGCTTTTTGCAGTTCCACTCAGGCTAATGCAGCGAAATATGAATCCCCGTGGCTGACATCGTATTCTTAAAATACATATAATGGTTTATTTTGAAAACTACTCTGCATGTAGTTTCCGATTGATATTCGAATATTCTACTCACTTATACAAGTCATTAGGATGAATGTGTACTTGGTGAGGTCAAGAGTGTCTTTTGTAAGACGAATGTATAATAGGTAACACTTATCGACACAAATTGGTTTACTGTCCAATTATTTTATATTGGTGACCACCAAAGCATGGAAATAGACAAACAGAAATACGCAGATCGAAATCTGATCTGTTAAGTTTCGTACACACAATGCATTGACAAGCTATTCCCTAGATCATTTGAATGGGTTCTCCACTCAATGATATGCAAACCTCTTCAAATTGAAATGTTTTTAGGTTAGTTCCTACAATAAGACGTATTCGTACAATTAATTGATGCATGACACAATTGCCATGCGCTATTTTAAATGTTCTTCGCTTGGGTTCTTTCAAACAATTTTAAGGCTATGTTTGCCCAGTGGAACAACAAAACACTCTAAAACAAACATTCATAATCAGTATTCGAACGATTTGTTCAAGAAAAGATTTCACGTATCAGCTTATAATTTAGTTTATTGTATGCAAGCCTGATAAGGGGCTGCAAATTACCAGCGACAGCAATGAAGTACATTAATATATTCAGAATCTTCATTACATATTGCAAGGCATAATCCTGTTATGCGATATTCAAGAAGTCGATTTCACTGAAAACCTGATTACATGATAACAATTAAATTTATACAACCCAGTTAATATACAGTGTAATAGTCATTCCAAATTTAAGCTAACTAAAACAGTAATGCTATATACAATTAACTTATTAGCTCCGGACCAATACATTTTGTCTACCAGTCAGTTGTTGCTCCAATATCCCATTACATTGTCCTGCATATAGCGTACACAGCAGTTTATATCCTATTAATTCCTAAATCACATTAGCTGTTAATTCTCATGCTTCGATAGTATACAGGATGTAAATTAAGTCCTGCCCGTTGGAATAACTTAGGCAGCGATGATCCTAGGTGAATTATGAGTATGAGCCAAGTTGGACTACAGACCAGGGGCCATCTTGTTATGATGTCAAATGTGACTTTCACTTCCGCCTTCAAGGTCATTCAAGGTTTGTCGATAGGGGCATAGTTCAAATTTAGAGAATGTTGCCAGCCGTATTCTGAACAATTTGGTGAAAACAGAATTAAAATCGGCTAACAAATACAGCAGGCTATTTTTGGTGCTGCCCCCTGAAATATTTCCTGCATGACAACCGTTTCACTTAATTTGCTTCGATACGTTGGTAATGCAGGAAATAAGTTAAGGGGCAGCAGCGAAATCAACACGGCCATATCTGCTCGGTTTGTTGGCCGATTTCAAATCTGTTTTCACCAAAATGTTCAGAATACAGTTAGCAACATTCTCTAAATTTGAACAATGCCCCTATCGGCAAAACTAACAAAGTTAGTTTTTGAATGATCTTGAAGGCGGAAATGAAAGTCACATTTGACATCATGACAAGATGATCCCTGGTTTGCAGTCCAACTTCGCTCATACTCATAATTCACCTAGGATCATCGCTGCCTAAGGTATTCCCACGGACAGGACTTAATTTACATCCTGTATAGGCCTGGCAAGTATAAATTTGTCGTGAAAATCATGGCATAGAAGTTAAAACTGTCAGACCATGACACTACCTTAGGCCATTCCGCCAAGCAAGTTGAATTTGTAATAAACTATAGTTGTAATGCAATTCTGGTAAACTTACACAGTATTTTAATTATTAATACTCGATTGCACGAATATACAATGAAATGCATGTGATACTGCTAGTTGAAAGTGGTAGTCCAGGGTTCTCAAAGTTTTCATATAAACTAGTTTTGTACTTGTCCAAACTTTTACATATTACCATAGCCGTTAAACTTTAAATACCTGCGAATCAAATAAATCCCAAAAAGTTTGGGGTGTAAAACCGCATGCACCTAACAAATGTTCAGAATATTGTTGGGAACATTTCCTAAATTCGAACTATGTTTCTATCTGCAAAGCTAGCACAATTATTCTTTGAATGACATTGAATGCGGTCATCAAGGCCACATTTGACGTCATAAATAAATGCCCTCCAGTGTGTAGTCCAACTTCGCTCATACTCATTGGTTCCCAGAATAAACATTGCCAAGGGTATTTTAAAAGAGGCAAGGAATTTTTTACATGGTATAAAAATCAACATTTGAATGATCAATCTAGACTCAGGAACACATAAAAAACTGTAATCTCTTTTAATATTGACTATTCTGTTATAGTTTCATCTTATAATCAGATTTTAAAGTAATATTTCAGTTTAACATGAAGCACGTTATTGTGAAGATTGGCTGCCATATAAACAAATTGTGAAAAAGTCCTCATATTCAATAAATATCTTTCACGACTTACACCGACGGAGACCAGGATAAAAATACAGCCACCTAGTAATAAAGATTTGCTCTTTCCAATGGCATCAGTGTGGTTGACGGATAGCATAATGCGAAACTTGGCAAACATTTCTCGACAGAATTTGCACGTGAGGGGATGCCTTTACGGAAACTTTTTTATCAGCCCAACCGTTATAGATATTGGCTTCATATTTTGCAGATATTCATGCCATATGTAGTGATATTTTATATAAAAATATGAACGAAATTGGAGAGGGTCGAGCTTGGGCCACCTCTCAATTTAGGACACTTGGCATGGAATGACCCTATCTTCAACCATTTACATACAATATAGTCATTACAAGTACAGCTGACCTCAATTTGTCGCTAGAAAATACACTCGCAAACTCTATTAATGTCTCCATTCCAGCATTTAATATTTAATAATGTCCGTAGTCTGTATTTATTCAGACTTTCACGACTCTGTGCGAATAAACCCTGATTTTAATCTTTCTTCAGCATATCGTACGACATTCATTCAATAATTTCCAATGCATGACTGCTACATCTCAATATGGAGACAATTTTACGATTTACATATTAATGCAAAATTCAACTTGCTCTACATCTTTAAATTTATCAACATAATGTTATAATGTGCTGCGTTATTGATTTCTATAAATCATATTTCGGAAGAAAACATTGCCATTTCTAATTATTTCAGACAGTTTATGTGGCACCAAAGCCAGAATAAATACGAACAAAATTCCACGCCATTTTGACTAAATAATAAACGCTTTTGGGTGGGTCAGAATGAAAAAGGCACTTAGACAATCAATATCTTTCATATATTATGCGACTTTTAAACTGTTTTCACAAGGTTACGCCGTTAATCGTGTTTGCTCAATTGTTTTTGCCAACACTTTATATCGCGAAACCATTTGCTAGATTACAACATTCATTTCACTCTTGTCAACAAATAGCAGGAAAATTGCATCTTACGCGTATATTAAGATCCAAGTTCCTTGATCCGATGAATATGCCTATATACAGGTTTAAGTAAAGTTTGGTCCAATTTTAATAAATTGAAAGGAGATGAAAAACAACAAAATGTCAAACAAGTTCTAACTCTGCCTGCATTTTTTGATAAATAGTTAGTATAAATTTATAAAATGTAGACTCCAGTATTCTGAACATATTGCTGAAAACAGATTGAAAATTGCCAATCTTTATTATGTTGTAATCCCTTGAATTCTTACTTAACTGCATGACATCACTGGTTAGTTGAAATTACTATTCGAGAGCAGCAGCAAAACTAACAGATTCCATTTATATACGCAAATCTAAATTCGGCTGGCAACAAATTACTGTTTATAAAATAGAACATATTCAGAATACAAATAACCAAACCTAAAATGTAACAGATCCACAGTGTAACAACGTGCATATGGCCTGGTAATGGTAAACGTGGCATGAATAATAGACAAATGCTACAACAGTTTGGCAGGTAAAAAGGAATGTAAACACCGAGATGAACAATGTATCACAACTTGTTGTAGACAGGTTAGATACATAGATAGGTATTTCCTAAATTTTTTAATGGGCGGAATCAACAAGTGAGACATGTTTATTTTACAGGTTGGTAGTCTGCTCCTGCCAGCCAGCATTCCCGAAATGAAATGAGAAGAAAAACTACACGACAGTAACGTTTAAACAAATTTTGTGATAAGTTATACTCAATTCATTACATTGTTATAACAATTTCTCGCAGAATAAGATGGTCACATCGTTTGAACTCTCAAATTGTGACATTGTCTAAACAATGTAATTAATTTTACAGAAAACAATTTATGCAATCGTTAGCTACACCATAAAAAAAATAATTCTAGCTTTACTGAAAACTTTTAGCACAATTTCATGACATCTAGCACCAGGTTAATTTGGAATTACGTTTTCAATTTCCATTAAATAAGTGTCATTAAATATGTATTTCGAATAAGTGAATGCAGACTATACTCTAGATAAATCGGCGTTATCTTCACTGGCGAAAAACTCCAAGGCAATATTCACAGAAAGGAAAAAAACATAAGTGCTTGCATAAGCATTGATCTGCTCGCCAATATTCACCATATCGATGATTTGGTTCAATGTATTGCATATATGAAAAAAGCACATATGCACATCTTTTTACTTCATATTGCCTATATGCCAATCTCTTAAAACATTCACAAATGCTCATCTGCCATCGATGCATGTCCAGAAGACAGATCATCAATTCATCTTCATCGAGAGCAGAGCAGATAGATATCCAAAAAGCAAAATTCCTGTCGTTTCACGTCACTGGCCACTCTGGCTCCATCCCCCTCCCCCAACATACACACACACACATATATATATATACCCCTCCACCCTCGCATATTCCTCCTGCTACCTCGGGGGCCCCGTTGGCAATGCTTCTCCCTCCCCACGGCCAGTTGCCATAGCAACAGCCTGGACAATCTGCATGGCACATGGATGACCAGCGGCAAGCACTGGCTACACACCCACCCCCTCATTGATCCGGGGGCTTACTCCCGCTCCGGTTACCATGGTAACGGTCTGGACAATCTGCATGTGATTAGAGCAGAGTCCTGTAATGTGCATGCACGGCCATCCTCCCTTCCACCCTCAACAACCTACACCTCCACCCACATCTCCAACTGGACGCGTTGCCATGACAACCCTTGGACAATCCCTGAATGGGAGAACTAGAAGTAACCAACCCCTGGGTCTGTAAGTGTGGGTGGGTGCAGAGACCCATGCAAACACCACACGCAGGAAGAAGCCCAGGTGCTCCCTGTTATAGGGGCTGCTGGGGGAGTGGGAGGTTTGCGGAGATGACCACGCGCATGCGCATAAATGGGAGGCAAAAACGGGAGGAGGAGGAGGATGGTTTTTGGGTGATGGAAAAGGAGAGAGACTTTCGCTCTCTCTCTCTCTCTCTCTCTTGTGTATGCACACAACGAAACGAAGACGCGTTTGCAGATGGTGATTCGAGATGATTCTTTGAGGGGACGGGCATCGACTCCAAGGGGTCCTCACCACTCCGGGGCTTTAATGTGTCATTTCTATTCAGCTTTTGACGCAGGCAAACCTGCGGTTTGGGACCACCGGACTCCAGCATTCTGACCAAAGTAACAAGAATATAGTTCTTGCAAAAGAAAAAATACAGTTCTAACATATTCCAGAACATTCCCAGACGTTGGACTTTTGCTGAAGTTCCCGAAAGAGACTAAAAACTGCCCTCTTCCTCATTCATTTCAGTAGAGGCACTAATGATTTATTTGAATGATACTTTTTAGTTCAAGAGAATATTTTGCTTCTGCTGAATAGGAAGAAGAATGCCACCTAACGGATCAAGGTGCAAGTGCCGTGCTCAAGGCTACTTCCAAGAGATTCTAGTAACAAATGCTACTATAGCACGTCTTGAACTCAACATCTGAATATTTCAGTAAAAGTTATTACTAGAATACCCTTTCATAGGATGAAACGCAACAGCATAATGCCTATTCTAAATAATCATAGAAAATGGAAACCATATAAATATAAGACAAGGAAAACGACAGCAGAGCATTGAATTGACCGATTTTACTTTGACAATGCTTAACATTTTACAAATTATCCATTCAATTATTGTTTAATTAGCTAGAGTTTTCATAATATAGGTGACATTTTCGAAATCTCCCCCATCGCAATTCTAATTTTCTAGGCGAGATGAAATTGCATTAAACAAACACGTCATGTCGCCCGGATCGCTCAACTGAAAGTTGTACTTGACGTCAGTCACAGATGCAGTTAGAGGAAACCAGGTCTTCCATCAAATAATTTTGGTAACCTGCGATCGCTATATTATACTTGGACTATACATGTTGAATAAAATCTACCGTCCCAAACAAGGTTAACACTTTCAAGCTTCAAACGAATTTAACTTCCATTTTAGCATCCTACATTATGCTTCATGAAACCTACTTGTATAACGAATTGAGGCTAGATAGACAGGTTCTTCTGGACATAAAAGTTTCTACTGGGAATAAAGCCGTATCCGATTCCTAGAGAGCGTAAATATCTAAACGCCGCAAACCTAAGAAAAGCCTATAATATCCATCTCATTTGACAGATGGGAATAACAGATGCGGGATGAGTAGTACTGTATATAATGCTGGTTCCGAAATCTGCCACTACTTCTTCTCGATTTTTCAGCTTTTCGCCAGCCGATTAAACACGATTTTTATTTTCAACATAAAGATTGTCGATGTCTATTTCCGGATTTTTTCCGATATTCCTGTTTCCATTGAACCCTGTTGTAGATGTGCTTTGCAGGAGGCTGGACACGAGGGTGAGGTGGCTTGTTGCACGTGGGTGTAAAAGTTGGGTGGTTGGGTGAAGTCAGTAGGAAGGATGGCTGAAGGGAGGGAGAAAGAGACCATCGTCCCATTGAAGACGTGGACAACAAACGAAAATCGGAAATCGGGTGTTGAGCACTGCCCCGAATGCGACATGGAATATTCATCAGGAGGAAGCTTGCCAGTGCAGCAGACATATCCCTATGCATCCCTCCAGACCCTACCTCCCACATCGACCACAGACAGAGTCATCATTCCCTGTACTGTCATAGCCGGATAGATACAACATACAGACAAGGATAGCAAGAAACAATCAACAGATATTCAAAATTCATACATCTCATATTTATGGTCGGAAATATTTTCTTGTTGTTGCTGTAATGTCCGCATGATATACCAGCATTTGAATAATTCAATGAAATCAGCCTTTTCAATGCAAATTTCAACAAGGAGGAACATTAAAAGCTTCAGATAGACATGCGTGAATGGAATTGAAAATTTAAATAAGTGCTTCTATTCCTCTTTATCAAATGCATGATAACAAGAAACGTAAAACTAACAAGAATATTCAATTTGTATTTACATAATTCTTGAAATAACCCACACCAAAGTGCTCCAAGTGCTACACAAAATGGCTGCGTTTTATTTTTAATGTTCTCCAAAATCTAAGAGAGATTTAGGGATTACGATAAGAATGAGCATCCAAGACAAGAACCAAAGTTCAAGTGTCACCTACAGCACCATATCATACAGTTTGATTTTTTTTATTACAAGTAAGCTATTATTTAATTCTGATATCATAAAGTAAAAAATAAAAATAAAATTAATTATGCAGAGTGATAATCCAACAATTACATTTGTTTGTGCGTACAATTTCGAGCTCATTCGTGATTCGCCAATCAGCGATACAAAAAGAAGTATTTGTTTAGATAGATATTTGAAGGTTTATAAAAATACGGCTAAAAAATACGCAGTTCTCTGATAAACAACCACTTATAGAAATGGCGCTATTATCTTCAGAGGTAGATAATAAACGCAACTAGAAACATGCAAAAAATATCAGGTTAACATTACAATTTGAATACGTGAAAAGACAAACGAAATAAAATGTTCACTAAATATATTGCTTGTTATTCAAACGCATAAGTGGATACCAGACAGTCATTGCGACAGGACACAAATCAAGATTAGTCAAAACCATTCACTGTCTGTAGTGGCATCCACTCATCAAAATGATTTGTAATCTTTACTCTCGTAATATTAAAATATCCACCATCTATTATGGATCAGTATGAATAAAAATTAGATGGTGAACAGATGGATCAGTGAATATAATCGGTATAACCATGTTAAACGGACAGTCAAAATAGTTGCATTACATTTTGATTGTGAAAAGCCTTCTCAACAATCTGGGCATTGTTATAACTTATAATGTCTACATTGAAAAAAACGCTCTACCACTTGCAAATAAGTTTCACTTTTTTATTACATATTTTAAAGTTTGCATTCCAATGAACTTTACATTTACTGCACACATCATTTGATTAACTATGTCATATGATAATATGTATATTAAAAATCAAGAATGCTATCACCAAAAATCTGTTTTACCAAGTTCATTTGGAAGACATTTGCTAAATATCACCGCAACTATTAGGGACCACTACCTCAAAAGTGATCGGCATATGTACTTTTTTCTTACATTTTTCTTAAATAAATAAAATAAAAGAAAATGAAATGAAATATGATATCAAGCAACAGCAGCCAATTCGATTTTAATTCTACCATATTTGTTTAGAGTACGATTTTATTGTTTGGCACACACTAATGTAGTTGGCCTAGTACACGAAATTAGAAACAAAATCAACTGAAATACTTTGATGCCAAACAATAAGATAAACTAACCATCATTCGAATGAAAATATTAATAGTAGTACGTCTTAGACATACGTTAGAACATAATAGATTTTCCACGCAAAACATGGGACCCTAATGCAATAAGGAGTAGCTTTAACAGCATCATCAAGCTAATTTAACTCTAAAATAGATTCTTATTCTTTTTCCAAGCGTAATTTTTGGCAATTTTCCATTTTATGAGCACTTTAAATGTTTTACTGAAATGTACAAATGGATGGGCGGTCGCTATTCTTCTACACATAACGAAAGTCACATTATTCTACATCACAATCAGCAAGCCCAGTCTTGATTGATTGAGCATTTAACTAAGTTTGGTCTATTTCTAGACATTACATTTTTTATAATTCAGTACCCTATGTTAGCTTCACGGCATCATCAATACAATTGAAAGTACTATACAAATATTACGGTTTCAATTACATCCAGAAATATCCCAAATAAGTAATCAGCAACACTTACAATAGAGTAGTATTATTAGATACTAGACATGTCTGTCTCCTAGGACATTAAAAACAAAGCTACTGCTGAGCCTACCGAGTGTCCCTGCTAAAGTGACCTAACCTTATTATTGATGGGAAATAACGAGGTATTTGGAATAAAAAGAATCGGCAACTGAATATGAAGTTGGACAATACGCTAATGACCTTGAATAAATATTTGAAGGCTATTCAAATTCTAACTGCGCAGCTACAGCCTGTTGCGGTACATCTTATAATAAACCTAAAATGTACACATATCCCTCAAAATATACTATTACAGCAGACTAATAACAGAATGCTCAACAAAATTAAAATTGTAGCTACAAATGCTATGATTGACACACTTTAATTTTAATTATCATGTAGTATTCAATCAACATCGCTAACCGTCATGACCAATTTTCTATTAGAATACCAAATAATTTTTCAAGTAAATCTGAACGACTAATTTGACCTCAAGATGGAAGTCACAAACTGGTGAGAAATTACTGTATTTATTTAAGAGTTATTAGCTAGACAAGGTTCTACTTTAGTAGAATACATGCAAACCTGCGTAAATATAAAAGATGGAGGCAATGAAAAGTATTTAAAAAAATTAAATGTGCCCTGACATAGCCGTTTTCCATAACTAACTTATTTCCTTGGTCAAATTTGTAATTTACTGAAATATGTAACAGGGCTAAGTACGTTGAAACCGAGCCTGTAATTATTGCACAGACATGGTGGACAGATTGACTACGTAGAATTGTTGCCATTCACAAGAGGTGTACCGTTCAATTATACCTGAAGTATATTAATTGATGGTGCACATACCAAGTTGAGCGCCTCTTTCTCCGAGTCCATGCTGTCGCCATCGTGGCTGAGCACATTTGCACTGCCGCTGCACATGCTGTCCTGCGAGCTGTCGTTGGACAAGTCCCCATTCATGCCTGCGTCTGCCAAGAAGCACACAAGCAAAGCGGTCAATTAGTCGATTATTCAATAGCTACCGAAGTCCGATCATGAAACATCGAAAGACTAATTTGTTGAGAATTTGCGCCAAAGCATTTCACCAAAATCTCCGCCCACGCAAACTACATAACAATACAGCTAAAGGTGCATTTTCGTATTGAAAAGTGACATCAAATGCTTCGTTCGATTGCAAACTTGCAGACATTATTGTCTGCAAGTAAATGGACAAGGTTATAGAAAATTCCTCGTATTTCATAAGCAAAATATAAACTGTTCCTAAAGCGCTCTATGGAAACGAAACACGATGCATGGAAAACATGATCATCAGAAATGAAACAACGGGTTTGCAGTTAATTTCATATTTCACTTTGCTTCTTAACAAAACACTGTTCCCTGTTACAGTTTTAATAATATCAAAGTGCACTACTTTCCCAGTAATACTGCATTTTCACTTCTTCACACCAAATGTATATTTAAATCATAATCAATCAGCAGTATTTTTTCAGAGCAGTACGTATTTAGATGATTCTTGACAACACGTGAAACTGCTGAAACGACCATTGGACACGCATTGGTTGCTGCTACAACAGGTGATATAAATGCTCATTGGGGCGTACTCCCTTGTTGTTTTCATCAAATTTGCATTGTCAGCGCAAAAAACAGTGCGGCACAATATAGCAACTTTTCTCAGGTTATCTGAAACAGTATCACATTTGCATTTTGGTTTAAATCTATTGTTTAATTGAATCAATGCCAAATCATAATTTAATAGTACAGTCCACATGTGGACACAATCGTCTCAACATCGTACTCTTTAGTTAGATTTGAAAAAAAGTGTATTGATGATAAGTTCACTACCGGATGTGAATGAGAGCATGAACACAGTGGTATCAACAGTAAATAAAATTATACACCTCGTTCAAAATATTGGCACATGAGTTGTATAATTCTGTTTTTTTTTAAGTGTACTTTACAAAATGTAAGTAAATTCCAAAGGCTTGCAAGATTAGTAATACATAATAATATTTACTATACTTCTCTACCTTGGCACGCTATATAGTAATATCATTGCACATCTTCAAAACTATAATGGCCTATGTTTGCAAATTAATTACGCAATAAAGTAAAAACTGCAAATCAGATTGAATGATTTTTTTAAATTTATATGTATTAAAATACAGCATAACGATTGTCTCTCATTCAAATTTATCATAATATACAGGGCCAGCGTATAGGTTTAGTTGAGACAACATCCTGCAGCATAATACAAAACTATGTATATTTCATGCACATAATTCTTACGAGAATAAAAACATATGGTACAGCATAAATACATCCAAGATTAAAAACACATATATCCTGTCAGGGAAAATAAATAGTACAACATATTCCGAAATCCTGACTGTAATTATTTACTAAAATAAAAATAAGCGATTACAATAACATACTTAACCCCCCCCCCCTCCCATTGTATAGCAGTTTGTGAAATATTGAAGAAGAATGCCATTAAAGACGCGTATTAACAAATGTGACATTGCAATTAAACGCCACACATTTATCGTAAGGCTTTTACAATTTCTTCTTGAAAAGTTTTACAGTCACAATCTAAAAAAAACTGATGAATCAGCAATTTTAATATTTTTGACATTACATCAAATATTATTTGCATAAGAAATAACGCAAATACTAAACATTTCTCCGTCTTACTAAAAAAATTACGTATAAAGCAATGAAGTTAAAACACCAGGCTACGCCTTCAATGGCCACCAGTTATGACAATTGCTCACCACATGAATACATTTACAGAAATGTTGCGAAATAAATAACGAATTTGTAGGTTTTTCAAATTTGCGTACGTCATTAAACTATGAACGCGCGGATCTTGTGAAATTCAAGATTCTATTTGTAGAGATTCGTTTATTTTTTGTCTAAAATGACTTGAAATGACAAATAAAAATGCAGATGAAATATTGAGCACAGTAATTGTTATTCCTTTCTGATAACAAATATTTTGTCGACCGATTTATTTCTTTCATGATTTCCACATGTCCAAATCCTCTGAAACCATTTTACACGATAAAAATGTGTATTAGATACTTTTGACTTGTACAGCTAAGCCAACAAAATTTAATATGATATACCTACAGGAAATAGTGAAATAGTTAATTGCGACATCCACCTAAACATTGTAAACTCGAGCAGGAACTCCACTTCTAACCGGAAATATTTTAATTAAATTAAAACTTATAAAAAGTTCATTATATATACAATAATTAAAAAATTTAGTCAACCAATCTATACAGATGATCATAACTAGTTCACAACACGTCTAGTGTCATGTATACCTAAAGGGCGGGGCTTTCTCCCAACAAGTTCAACAGAGAGCTTCACTGCACTCATGGTTTGCCAGTGCATGAATTTCTTTGATGGGCAACTGCTGAAATGCGATTTTGAACGAAAACAACGTGTCGTGTAAAAGGAAGTAATCGACAACAGGTCAGACTTCGGGCATAATGCTATATTTCTGGAATACGACATAGTCTGCGCATGCACCATGCACTATCTCTGCTCACCGAAGCCGAAGCTCCGCTGTTTCCAACACGCCAGGTGAGCTGCCACACTGCTACACATCTGAAGCTGTTGATATGGTCCTAGTCCACTACCACCACCACCACCACCACTAACACATCATCAACAACCAATGTATGGATATACCTCCAGAGTCACACCAGTGAACACAGGAGACTATGGCGACTGCCTCAGGCTTAGTTCCCGTGTAGCCTATACTCTTGAAAGCCGTGTGTGTGTGTGTATATGTGTGATGTGATGTCTGAGAAGCCCAGAGCGCCTCACAGCGGACCAACTCAGCAAGACCAAATACAAAACCCACCTTTGAGGCAAGTGGTGACCATCCTTCCTCCTCCTCCTTGCCTCGATCCCCGTCAGCGCTTCTTCTGGCTTCATCTCCCACCCCAAAAACCCTGTATAAATCAATACTTAGCTGTGTACAGTTCCTAGCCAATCGTTTCCTATATGGAAATGCACAAAGGCGGGTCTTCTAACTGACCACGCCTCTCTGGAGCCCCCAATACCCCGCGTACACTGACAGGCAGCCAACCCCTACAAGGAACGCATTTGCATGCATTTCTGCAGCTAGGACTTGCGAAGGCACGTACAGTGTGTGCAACTGCTACCATGGCACGGTTTTTTTTTCTTGCATGGATCAAGCAAGGGCAGGCAGGGATATGGAGGGGGTGGTGGCAGCAAAAAAATGCACACGGTTGCAGAGGGAGATAGAGGGGGTGGGTGGCGATGTGGGGAGACAGTGCATATAGTGTGTGTGTGTGTGTGTTGTGCGCGATCGATAGGCAGCCAGGCCAGTCCACTATAAGGTTCTGACCAGCATAGCCACTGCCATATACAGAGCTATAGCCGTTGCCACCCTGTAGGGCTCAAAGCCATCATGGCCGCCTTTTGCCAACTCTGGCAAACAAAAGACGTGCCCACACGAGCACGGCCATCCCTAGGGGCATACGCCCCAATCGTTTCCGTCCTGCATTTATGACAAAGTCTTGGGGGAAATAGGCAAAACATGGTCAGTCTGTCCGAGAACGCAAGCACAAATACAAGAAAAGTGCACGTTTTTACGCGCAATATTCTCAAAACCCGATTGTAGAAGCTGCACTGATGCTTTTAGCAGTGTGAACAAATGCAATTTAGTTATTTTTTAAAGCAGCAGCGCAGCTAGGTTATTATTATGTATAGCAGGCAAACAGAATGAAGTTGTGACTTTCCATGCTCCCAGAAGAGAAAAATACATCACAAAGGAAAATAAGGGCCTGTCCATGAATGACCTCACGAATCTTCTGGCGATTTTCTGTAATCCTGTTATAATATTTCTACATAAATCCTTTGAAATAAAAAAAATGAGAAGGGTTCGATGAAATTATTATTTTAAAATGTTTAAATAATTGCACATTTACATTTAGTTCATAATTTTTACAAAGCATGCGACATTTTTTGTTATTGAAGATATTGCATTGCAATATCACGGAGTTATACATATTTTCTTCCTTATTGTTATCTGAACAAAATTGCACTTCTTCAACTACCCTCGAATTGCCACCACCTACATACCAGTCGCTTGCAATATTTTAACATAATTTCATTGCGTCGTTAATTTTTACTTCAACTTAAAATCGACAACCAACATTATAATAAGCTTGCAACTGAACGACATAAGAAATTGTAATTAATTTCAAAATTAATCATTGCACAGCTTCATTCAATTCCTTATCACCAGCCTAAACAACAGTCATGAAATTGACATGTAGTTTGCAACGTTTCTAAACTTGTCTAACGCTATGCAGTTATTCCAATAGAGACTTAGATATACATATAGTTAATAGAGGCATAAAGACCACACATCGTTCGAGAAGAGCCACAAAATGTACATGTCCTTCTGTGCGGAAGTAGAACATGCGTTTCAGAAAGTTTTCTTCTGGAAAATATCGTATCCAGGTGATAGGTGGTAACAAACAAATAATATTTTTAACAATTTCAAGGAATATCGTACCTATTAGAAGACGCACTGGCAAAATTTTCCGTTGGCAAATAGGCAACCTCATATTTTCTGATAAATCAAATTGCGGATAGTGCATACAAGGGCAATTGTTATCTAACTTACGCAAGAACATCACTACAACATTCCGACATTAAATTCAGATAAGAAAGAAAGATTAAAAATAAAATATGAAAGAATTGGAAAATGTTTGCGAAAAATAACAACATCGATGTGAAATTCAGAAAATCTTTTTGTCGTCGCGGAATACACTGCAAGAAAATCATAAATTGCTCGCAAAATGAAAGTACGGATACACAAAGATATTGACAAATTCCGTTATAGAAAAAATACCGGAATTTTTCCCCATATGAAATTTAAAATTCCTAATACGTACTAGTAGAAAATAAAACTTTTCAAATTGACAGATTATCCTAATCCTATTCATAATTTTACATTATAAACCAAATGTAAAACATGTATTCACTAATAACTGCAAATTATTTTTACACTCAAAATTGCAGAATTCATTTTGTGAACTCGTACTGATGATTAATTTATTCCGATAAATCGTTAATGGAAAAAATAGCATCCAAATAAAATATGGGAACTGAGCTCTACGACGCAAAATGACACATTACAAGAGTGTTCACATTGTAAGTTACGTCTTGTTCACATCTTTATGTTGGAAAATTAGAATTCGTAAGCACAGATAAAATGAATTATAGCCATTAATGAACACAAATATCCTGCACGTTGTAAATTGCAATCTAAATTATGCAAAGCAATAAAAATACAAGCACCGAAATAAAAATGAGCCTATACATTCGCTTATTACTTTGCAAACGCGAAACTGCAAAATAAGCTCGGCATTTCCGTTTGTTATAATAACAGTTGACAATATGTATTTGCAGTGACTTAGGAAATGGCGTCAGAAATCAAGCTCGTAGACGACTAATAAATAATTAACGACAATGGAGAAAGTGCCCCCCTGAGTAGTGGCTTCTCGGCGATAAAGGGGGGAACGGGGGTGGGTGGAAGCAAGAGCAGGATCCTCCTTCTCCTCTTCTTCCTCCTCCGACAAACATCGAGCAGGGGTGTCGGGAATCAGGCTCGTGCCAATTAAACGCCAATTAACGGCTGATGACACCAGATTGATCGTTTATCCTTCGTTAAAGGAGCTGTCAAGTCGAGGGGGTCTCCACTGTCACCCAAGACCACAGTAACTATGGCAACACTGACTGCACCATCTCTACAAGAACCTCAAAAGGTCCACACATCATCAAGCCACACACTAACTTGGGATTTAGCACGTTTAGTTTTCTTCCAGAAAGCTGTATCTCAAAGAACGTGTTGCACGAGGTTACCAAAGCAATTATCTAAAGCAAGTGTACAAGAAATCTGAATTGTGTTTTCCTAGTATACTAACATGGACAACTTTATGGCTTCGCAACGAAATTTCTCGTTAGGAGATGGCAGCAAAAGATAAGGCACTTATTAGATACTTAAGTTGCGACATAAACATCGTTGTGCCTTTCCACAAATGACCGTCTATTTGAAATTTATTGCAAATAAAGACGGCTATATTTTCCAAGTCATAATGTAACAAACTGTTCTGTACACCAAGGCTGCATGAAGTACATACATACATGATTTCAAGAATCGAGCGCAACTTGGGCACACAACAGTCAATATTTATTTAAAAAAAAAATCAGGACAACTTTTTAAATAATCAATTTAACAGGAGTTCCACTGTTATACTATAATACGAGTTCAGGGGATTTCATCAATTGTGCTATAGACAATAGAAAATCTAATTTTCTAAATACACCTACACAAAAAACCAATTTATCAGAATGTATTAAATAACTTGTAGATTTTAAATAAGTAAATAAGCTATAATTTTCAGAATGATATTCCACTAAAAACCTTGTTGGTATCAGTTTATGTTGTTGTAAATGTCAAAAGCTAAAATTCAAAGTCAAATATGAAGTTGTTAGAGACTTCTATCACATAAATTATGTTACAGCAGATGAAAAGAATAAATTTTGAACGGTACCGCAAGGAAAATTACAATAGCCACATGGAAAATCAGTAAGAATTTGCAATTATATTCTTTTATCTTTTCGTAACGAAATATTGGTGCAGTTCACACACCATTGGAATACAGTATTGTGCTTCCGAAACTGAAGAGCCTATCATCTCCCATGATGCCTTTGGCGAATGATACGTCAGTGATGACGGGAATTTTAAGCGGTGCTATTATCCCGTCCCCATGAGCATCATCTATCCATTACTGATCGGAATCGGTGTGCACCTTGTGCATCAGCGGGGGTCCAACTTATTTGATACATTATAAAACTTTGACGTTTTGATGATGATTGTAGCAGCGTGGTTAAAAATATCAAACACCATCTATATTAAGGAATTTAATAGGGTGGTACAGGTAATGATGCAAAATGTAACTGCTCAAGGATGCAACTACTCCATTCTCAAGGACGCACCAAGATACAACATCATTGAAACTTCCACAGGTTCGCATTTACAACGCAGCTTTACAAAATTTTGGAACACTTTCTTCAACGTATCCCGAGTTAAGAAACGTCGAAAACCAAAAAATGCCAGATTGCTTGGATGACTCGTACTTTTTTACACAATAAAAAGCCAAAAGCACAAAGTCCAGAAGTAAATGTTATAATACATAACTCTACCTAAACACGATTTAACTTCCTGCATAAATAACTTGTCCTTGGATCGAGTGCATATAGAGAGCATTTTAGATCAGAGCTGAAAACGGTCTTATGTTGGCTGGTAAAATTGTAGCAAGATTGGAAATTGGATATTGCCTTTAGAAAACAGGACTTGCAGGTGAACAAGTCTCAAGAAGTCCTTTTATCCCGTTTCAAGTAAAAAAAATGATGTGGAGTGGGGGAAATGTGGAAAAGAGTGGGGGAAATGTGGAAAAAAGTAGGGCCTGGAGGGTAGAGGTTATCACCTCTTGGGGTTCCCTAGGAAAAAACATCTTGCAAGTCAAGCTTATACCTCACTTATCCAGTCATTTATTACTTTTCACTTCAACCCCCTTCCCATCACCCCTAAGATTTAAGTCACGTGTCCTGCAAACGTTTTCGTCACGCATTGCTATGCGCACGCGCGTCCGCCATTTTCACGGCGTGTACAAAAACACAAAAAAGCCCCAAAGCATTGTATTCGGTTTTGGCCCGCAAAATCCCCCCCCCCCCTGAATATTTTTCTTCCCCTAGAGGTGCTCCTATGGCGTCAAAATGTCGCTAGGCCATAACAGTCAAAAATACTATAGCGCCCCCTGGCGGCCGAACCGAACCGTTCATTGGCAGCTGCACGGCCGCCATTGTGTAGGACTAAGTGCTCTAGCTTGTTGATCATAGTATTTCCCAGGCTTTAAATAGGAGTCTTCTAAATAAACTTAAATTAGAAATAGGAAGATACCCTATACGATCATTTCATTAGTATCTTGTAAACAAGCATACATTATGAAACTGCATAGAAATGGATCCTACAAAATGTTTAATATTGCATTGAACGAACATTTCCACGGTACATAAGAAATCATTGTACTGAAAGAGGAATTACTCGTCAAGACGTAAAATAACATTACAATTAAAAACATGTTTTCTCCCGGCCATTTCGATTGGATATCGCTCCAAATTCACCCCATAAACACCCTAATTTGTAATATGCCTCTCTGGGTCCCATTTTTGTGTGACACCACATTACATCAAGAAACAACTAAATACACGTAGATTTTCGGAGGAATAGGCCTACACAACATCGAAATTCAAGAAACGGTTTTCTTCCGTTTTACGCCATCATTCTCAAGTTAGGTTAAAAAATACTAATTTTCCATTTTCTGCGATTCCGTAGGACGTCTTCACTCCCTAAGCATGGACATTTATTGCTTTCGTTATGGCATATCTATCTATCTGCATTCCTATCCTTATGGATCGAGAAAGCATGAAATACTGCCCTTGATCAAATGTTACGCTAACTTAATAATGAACTATTCAGATCATAACTAAAGAAGAGTTCATTTGAATTTCGAAACCTATATACAGCACACAATCTTACAATGTTGAAACTTTTAGAATTATTTCTGAACATTCTGACCAATGCAGCATAAGACCTTCAAGAGATGCAATATGAAAATTTGTTTCCACATTCAACCCAAACGTATCAGGTGAACTGATATGGTACTTATTCTTCTTCTCACAGATTTTTACAAAGTTTATGAACAAATAAATATGAATACTCGATGCTACAGTTTACAGTTAACATCGCGTAAAGTTTCATCAATTGAGAGGTCCGTTAGCATGGGCGGAACTCCTAAATGAATAACCACAACACGCTTCATGCGAGGGATAATTCAGTTAGGAGGTCAAAAAACTTAACACCAACATAAAACGAATCATAAATTGGTGAATATTTTTTATTTGCCGGTCCTTGGCAACAAACTATATTACTAATACATACTTCTTTGTATCTAAGACGTTTCAGGGGGTGTATCGAAATCTTGTCACTTTGCATTTATAACAGTCTGCCTGGAATATTCTAAACAATCCAGGCTGTCCCAGGATGTTTCGACTGCGTTTTCGCCGATATGTACTTATTTCAGTACTCTACAAAAGCGTGACATTTTATCATTAAAAGTTGGCAAAACATTTCCTCTACAGAATTCACACTGTAGAATGAATAGTGCAGAGTACGAAGTATAGTGGATAGAGAACAAGGTCTGGGGTCACGCATGGCGAATCGAGCGGACATTTCAAATTGATGGAAAATGCAGCGTTTCATATCGCGGACATGCAAGAGGTCCTTCATCAATTTTTTCCCCACTATCCCCCCTAATAACACCCTCGTACAGCACCCCCACGTTTCATTATTAAATGCCCAACCCCTGTCCTAATTGAAAATGCCATTTCTGAATTTCTGATAGTCGGCAACAAAGCGAGAGCGAGAACCGCACAACTGGACATACTCAATGGCGGCCACAGTGACTTGATCCATAACAAAAACCAATTCTAATTTTTTTCCTTTCATATGACAAGATACATACGAATGCATTTTATACTGACTGGACTAGCCTAGTACGTACGTACATATGAGGGCAACACACACAATTTTCAACTTCATTCCAAAACTGGTATTTGGAAAAATATCAGTGGCACGTGGAGGACAAAACCAGGTGATGTAACCATTGATCAGAGTTCACAGGCCTCACCTTTCACATCACCCACCTCATTTATAAATGTTATTAATAAATGCTATTCACACACGTGCACATGTGTCGTTACGTATTAATGTTGTTGAATTTTGCAATGCTCTTGCTTTTCGAAAAAATAATAGATATGTAAATCATGAAGTGAAGATTATGTTATATGCCTTACATAAAGTTTAGCATAAGCAGCCTAACTACATATTCCAATGTCCTATTTAATTGACACAATTAAATAAATGATCATTTAATGGCCAAGAGTAAACAAATAAGAATTGTCATATAGGTTAGGTAGCTATTACATCAGAAGTTATTCAATTAAAGATATCCAGTGATTACTTTAAAATATAATGATTAAATGAACTAGAAAAACAACAAAGCAATAAAGCAAGAAACCGGGACAAAAATAGAAACAATAAAATCGTTGGGAATAGTACATCGTCAATCAATAAAGCAATATAATATACAGCTAAACGAGTTGTAAAAGGAAATACTCTGAAATTATAAACTTCAGCGAAGAAGATACTACTAGTATTAGCACAATTTTAATGCAGGTGCTTACATTCCATGCAAAACAGTTTCCTTACTATGAAACAAAGGAAAAAAAACATGAACAGTTAACATGCTTCACGCTCGCTAGCCATAAGATTCAATGACGAATTCTTCACATGAATTGTACAATAATAAATTACAGTTGTAATTCAATAAGGCGGGTGAAAAAAGAAGGTAATTTATGACTGAATTCTTGAGAACCATGCAAACATTCGCAAATGATAATAGGTTAACGGGACGAAACCTACATTTTCTTCATAGATTTCATTTTCATGCCGTATTTTGAAAGTAAAATAATTAAGAAAAAGCACCGATTTTTTAACAAGTTGCTGTCGCACAAATGAAAGGAACATGGAATGTTTGGAGCGACTATATAGATTAATCAACGCCTGAAATTGTACTTTCTCGGTCGTTAACCGTTAACTAAGGGATAAGGGGCCATTTTTTTGTAAGGTCGAATAAATCTATGCTACACACGCAAAAACAAGAGGCAAAAAACTTTGATGCTGTCGTTTTTTTGTTGATGCTTGCAAAAGAGCAAAGGCGGCTTGGAACGCAAGTTGCATGTTAAACAGCATTAAAGTTAATTATCTCATCCCCAATATACGTTTCCCTCAATCGTCATTTTTTTACAGACAAAGTCACTTTGATAAAAAAAAATAATAAATTCCGATTACAAGAAAAAATACAAATAATATTAAACATAACAATTAAGTTCAACATTCTTCCAAGAACTAAATTGATTGGTGCATTCGGTTGTTATAATTACTTTGAAATTACAGCCTTGGTAAAAAAATTTAAATATAAAAACTTCCAAAATATTTTCTAATGAAAGTAAAAGATTTACAGCAATGTTCTTTTGACATTTGATTTCACATGAGATTAAAGTTAACAATTAATAAATATACATTCTGCGCTGCAAATTTACATTTCAAGGCATGCACGTGTCTAAACTAGTTAAATTTTATTATTTGCATATTATTCTCGTAAAATAAAAAAAAATATTTTACCATGCAGATATACAGGCTGTGCTACTTTCGTTAATAGTTTGGTATAGTATATTGTTTATCTACTATAGTCTCTCTCTCTCTCGAAGTAGGCTAATTATTACTCTAGTAAAATAGTATTCTGTCAAGTTTAGATAACCATGTAGAAGAATTCGCTAAAAATGTGCCAGTTCTTGTTTTTAGATCTAATGAGACAGACACAAAGAAAATCTGTATTCGTGTGAAATTTGTATTCACCAAATTCTACACAAATGTATGAATAATTTCAAAGTGTATTAGAAATATAGCTTACTGTGTTGAAAATGAAATTATGCACTAGCTGCTGCGTAGTAAAATCGTTTCCAAAATGAAACGTCTTCAATCGGACACTGCATTGCAACTATATCATTGTTTTTCATATTTGTACACGTGTTTGGTTGGAATACTACTTGGCAGAAAAGCAGAAAAACAGTGTGAACAAGTGAAATAAAGTTGCAAAACGAGTCGAATTTTGATTCCAGAAATGGAGCACGTGCGACCCGCTTCTAGACTATCCCCATAATTTTGTCTTTCCAAATACACACCATCAGCGTCACGTGACCCGCCAAAAGATCACGTCCAACAACCCAATGGACCCAATCACCGACACACCAAGCTCCAAAGATGGACTTTGCCTATCAATCAGCACCAACAATTTCGCAAAATCGAGAACTGAAGTTAAACGTACGTTCATGATTGTCAGAAGAATATGTTGTTTGTTCCCACTCAAACAAAAACTATAAAAGACATCGAGCAAATTACAACATAGTGCCATAATGTATACTACAAATATTTGAAAACTTTCAAGAAAAGTAAAACTAACTACTACAGTGGAACACAACACTACTCGTATTAGGAAGTGAAGGTATAAAATGAAGAATGAATAAAACATTTTCAACTGTTTTTGAAATGGAAAAATGAAACGTTAACATACTTTTAAAGCTCGTATTTTATATGAATGCGCAGTTGGTGGCGCCACCTAACGACCATGCTTCTTTTTTTTACTAGCATTTGGAATCACTACACCTGCAGCGATTTGCTGCAGTCGCATAAAATGACAACGAATCACCGAGCAGAATCACTTTCTGTGGTATTCAACATTCATCTACCAAGCGGAAAAAGTATAACTTTACATTTCAGGACATTGACAGCAAAATGAGAATTATGGAAAGATGGTTGAAATCTCAAGTGTAGCGTCTCAAAATAGGAATTTGTGTTCGATGAGCTGCACATTAGCAATTGAGAACATAAACAATATGGTCATAGATAGATATTAGTTACAAACAAAAGAAAAACCCCATTCTTGACTTTGTGAGAATTGTTTTGGAATTTCAATACGAAAAACCTCACCATAAATTTCGAGGGGAATCTTCAGTCATAATACTCACGTCTCTGGCATTATAAATCCTTCAATTTTACATGGAAAAAACGTCAATAATAAATTTAATTTCTGTTGCGTGATCCAAAAACAATTCCACACACAATTTCTTGTTCATAGTCACAGGCATTTCATGTAATATGAAGGAACCAATTTAATCCAATGTGCCACAAAACGCGATAAAACCAGCTCGGTTATGGGAAAGTATCAAATAATTTTTAGGTAATATTTTATGAAGAACTCAATAATTCTGGAAACATTTTTAATCATAAACTATCCCTAAATTCCATAATGTTTTGTAAATTAAATTCCCTTAATAATTTGTACTGTAAAAACTGAGAAATTATATAAATAAACACAGAACAAACACTACATCAATTAAAAAGTAATCTTTTACAGTATGTATTAACTACAAAGAACAATCAGTTTATTTAACGCATTAAAAATATCTATGATAAAGAACGGAAATTTCGCAATGCCGTAATTATGAATTTTTAGGAATATGTTGCCATCGGATGCAACATAAACTTAAATCATGAATTTAATTAATTTTCTGTGACCAAATTAATATTGCAAAGAAATTGGTCAATAATTGCGTTTGGCTTGACTGCAAATTTTATTTGTCGTTAGTCATACTGTATATAAATTTAGCACAACTTTTTTGTTGTTAATTTATGGATACCTTGAAATATTCAGCATTGTAAAGATATGAATGATTTCCCTCCACCCTAAGCCCAACCTTGGAGGGTGAAAAACAACAATCCTTGGGTAGAGGCTACTTCGTCCAAACCGGGGTGAGGGGGAGGCAGTGTCCAAGCATCCAACCTCTCCCCGAACCTCTCTATAGCGGCCATCATCTCTTATCACACCAGCCAATCCCAGTTTTAGCACGCAAAAATTCTCCGATGAAAGCGCCCTCTACGTCGCATTATCAAAACTCGCTGTTCAATTCAAAATTCTGGCAAAAGCCTAACCACAAATGAACCGAACAAGTTCTTTCTAAGAATTCATACAAACTGAAAAGATTTTATGCTAAAATCATAAGTATTTACAGCATTTTCAAACATGCGAACAAGTAAGGACATACAGAAACTAGTCAATCATCACGCTACATTTCTTCTTTCTCTTTCACTTAGAAATAATAAAAAGTTCATGATAATATTTGCTCACACTAACTGGTTTGCCGAAATGTGCAGGATACTGGGAAGGATAAATTTGTCCATCAAACACACTACATATTAATTAGATTCATCAACAAACAGAGGGGATTTTCAAAGACTCAATTATGCAATTACGCAACACACCTCATTTGCAAAGGAGAATGGAAACAAGTTATTGCGCAATCAACAATGTGTCATTCTAATCAAAAGGATATATTCACAGGAATACGATTTTTTTTTAAATATAACAAGTTCGGAATATACAACACTACCTTTGTTTGAAATTAGCTAAATACTAAACGAAATCATTTCAATAACGTGGCAATTGATTTCTGACATAAGCATATTATTCAAATAAGTTGGGCGGATCCGCCACGGCACATTATGAACAATCGGGGAGGAGGATTGGAAAAAATTTCTCATGTCACGAGCCATTTTATATCCTGCTGTTTATGGACTAGAGCACTGTGTCTATAAAGGCATTTTTACTCACTGTGATCATCGAAAGAATCGTCGTCCGCCCAAACTGTCACAGTGGACACTGGAGGTGGCAGGCCCAAAAGTGGTAACGATTGTGCACCAGGAGGCACCAGGGGCACTCCACGGCACCCGCCTGTTATTAGCATGTCCCTCTGCTTGTAGCCATCAACCCCTTTAGGTTTAGGACCACGTGCCACCTTCTCCAGCAATGGCCAATCCCTGCAGGGAAGGCCGGTGGTCAGTCACTCGCCACTTGCTCGCTGACCACCGAATACACATCCGACCGCCACGGCACCACCGGCCACTCTCTGTACTCTCCACTCCCTGCGTATAGCATGTGCTGAGCTCGAGTAGCCACTAGCCTCATGCCTCCCCCTCTCTAGCCTCAAATGAGACTTGCCGGCCAGTGCGTCCCTCAGGCTGTCCTCTTTCCCCTCCAAACAACTCGCTCAGCCCCCTCCTCCAACCCTCCTTAACTCCCAACTGCCCCTACTACCCACCACAGTGGTCCCTTGGCTCCATGACTCTCCTCAGACTACCCACCTCACCCTCATCACCTCAGGGGTGGCGATGGCCAAAGGATCGGACGTCGTTGCATGGCAAGCATACCAAAGTAGGGTGATCCGCAGAAGGGAGTTTGTGGGAGAGTTGGGTACAGGAGAGAAAAAAAAAGGAAAAAACTCCACCCGGAGTCAAATTTCGTCATCCGGATCACGCGGCCGAATAATCATCGACTTGTTATTTGCGAGTTTAATGTATGTTCATGGCAAGGAAGCGAGAATCGATCGATCGGTCAGCTTTTTGTGTTGTTATCGGTTATAGGCTATATATTATAGCAAAGTGAGGGAAAAAATAGCGATCGCTATGGGTAAACGTTGTGGGATTTGATGGAATACATTTTATAAGTACTACGAAGTAAATGATTGGTAAAAAAACAATTCCCAGTTTTTGGTGTCGTGGAAAAATCTGAGGTCAGGTGAGTGAAATGTAAACAGCAGCAAAAAATATTTGCAGGACATTCATTTACCAGAAATTAAGTTTAAAATGCTATATAAAAACAATGGCAATTTTCAATAAATTGTGTGAATGCAACATGCATTCGTTAATTGCAACAAAGCATTCCTTATTTTAAGTTCAAAAATAGCTCACTTGCACGCTTTTGGGATATACTAAAAAGATGTAGTTACAAGGTTCCAAGTTCAAAGTCAAAAAGTTATTTGACGGATAGGCATTAACCCCTATTTGCAGAAATAATAATAAACAATGGTTGCGATTGTGAGAATAATAATGCAAATGCAAGTAATTTCCGAAATAAGTTTTGAAATTGTTTTTGAAACCTAATTCGTTCATATTTATAATGATTAATAGCATATTTCTTATCGGTGAGAAATGATGGATTCCGATCTAGATGTGGAATCGGCAGTGGTGCCCTCGAGCGGTGGACCTATTGTACTATTTTTTCCCTTGGGGTTGACCTAACTGGGGTCCGATATGACGTCATGACAGGTCACCAACACCTCGGAATCTATCATTCCACCGCGGCCATGAGACGGAGCGCCGCAAGTTTTTATGGTTTCAGCAAATATTACAGTATACATTATTTTTTCCCCTTCACAAATTAGGTCAACTTCGAATTTCCAAATGAACCTGTTTACAGCTTGCAAAATAAATAATATAGCTTAATTTATGTATTTATTTTCTGTTTTGATATTGTATATGAAGTGGGGGAAAATATGTCGCATACTGGTGCTTACAAAAGCAATCTCAATTAAATAAATGCATAGGATAATTCGTCTACAGTTACCACACTAGCAACAGCCATTTTATTGCAGCACTCAACATGAAATTGTATTTTTTTGGCCTTGCTAGTTAAAATTCATGCTTATCTATCAACTGCCAAGAACACAATTCCTGTTTGCATTCCAATATTTAAATAAATTCTGGTTTCAAAATTTGTTTTTTTTTCAAAGCCACGCTATATTACGCATGGAACAAAAATATGGACTATATTGTCCTTAATAAGTGTTTATATAATCATGTAGTATATATATGTATATTGTAAAGCAATCTTAAATCCTGGATTAAAGAAAATTAAATCATTACATCTAATATTGCATATATTGAAGCTTTTATTTTTTAATGCAATAAACAATATTAGAAATACATTCAGTGGGTTAATCAGCAATATTTCAACAAACAGACTAATATTTTGATACATTGTGAAGTCATATGATGAACAAGGCAGGGAATACGTTGAAACGTATAATTTAAAAGTTTGCCTAACTTTACTAAAGACTGAGATTGCCTCTACAAAAAAATAGCTGTTATTGTTTGTTTTTTTAATCACGGCTCTATAGAAAAACGTTTACTTGTTTTCGCAGCAGGGCAGAGATTGCGGGAAAGCACAATGATTTCGTTATGTAGACCAAAAAATTTGGACAAATTACCAACTGGTGTTTGGCGACTGCCATCAGAATGAAGCGGTTTCGTGGTCGGTACGGGGTGGGGTAAGGACCCTAAAGCCCTTGTCGAACTAGGGGCACGTGCAGGCAAAATGCACAGGGAACATTAAGGATTTACGTCTTCATTATGTAGAAGAGCAGACCGGTGTTTTATGCAAGAGAAAAGGTTTTGGAATTGTTGAATTCGTGAAACAAAAAAAATAGCTTGTATTGGATAATAATGCAATTTACATCGGATTACGTTTGTTTGATACTGCTGAAACTGGCAACATATCAAAACACCTGGGAAGATCACTTGATTACAGCATCCCGATTTTTGGATAATTAATGGGACTATTAGAAACAGTGTTGTTTAACCCAATTTCACATCTAAACCCCGGTCTCCCATAATTGACGTGCATAATATTTACATGTTTAGGTATCTTTATTGCATTAAGATTACATACTGTACGAGTGTTGCTGAGGAAACAATCTTTGCGCAAGTCACAATATCGTTGCTTTCGTTCTAAATAAACATATGGCTGTTGACTAGAAAAATGTGTGGGATAATATTTTGTAGAAAGTCAACATGAGCAATAAAATGACCAAGTTTTGATAAATGCAGATATGCAAGTTGAAGCACCTATATTTAACTTTACAATGACTGACTGACTGACTGGAAAACAGTTTTCTCGAAGAACAATAAAGCCATGTATAATCTTAGTAATTTAATTTAAATATCTACCCATAATATTGTGGCATAATTAAATCTATTGTATAACTAACCGATTTCAGTGCAGACAAATAAACTCCCATAAATAATATATCACAGATCACCGGATTAATTATAAATAAGTTACACTAGAAAATAATCAGCCAATACCTCTCTTTTAAGTACGACATGACTACAGGACAACCCTCACTGTGATCACACAGTTTCAAAAAACCAACTGAACCCCTGCAAGAAAAGGGGTCTATACATTAAAATGCAAACTCCGTATCAATAGCTTCCGAGGGGCGGTGCCACAGCCCCACAAAGGGTGACACCCCCACTTTGAAGGGGGTTATTGAGCACTCTATGCTAGTTTTTTTTTGCCTAGTCCGCATTGCCAAAGTGAATGATAACAACGTGCGAACTGAAAAAATGAAGAGGGGTTTTTGGAGTAAGGCGGAGATTTAAGCAGCTAGGAGGGGTGGACAACAATTTAAAACCTAACCAAGCGTAGAATGAGGTGTAATGAGGAGGGGGACATGGAAGGGTTTTCATGGGGTTGATATTATATAAAGTCACAAGGGGGAGAAATCAATGTGTCCAAGGGAAACGAAAAATGTAGAAACGAGATGAAGGGATAAAATTCCCGCATGCCACATGACCTCTAGTACCACAAAATCAACATGGAATCGCGTGCCCATGGTAATTTAACCTGTCTCTAAACACGCGAAGTTACGTATGTTGTACAGTGTGATTCAACCAACTTTGGTCCACGTGAAATGTATTTCTGCCTACATCATTCACATATTCACCTGTATTGATAATCGAACTTGAAAATGAAATAAAAAAAGTCAAAAATTTCATTTTTTTTATAGTAACCAATTGACAAGTATTTTTCCCATGAATGGTTGTACTAGTAATTTAATGCAAGATACGACCAAACTGTACATGAATTTGCCATGCAATACTAGCAAACATTTCAAAATGGAAACTGAATTATGAATATTAAAATACACAATTACTTTCAATTTATACAATCAATTTATATTACCGCTTTATAACAGTTCGCAGACGAACATAATGTCGGCAAAATGACTGTTTTATTTTGACCAGTTTAGGTCCGCGTTATCTACCGAAAAATACGGTAGTTATTTTATAAAGAATGAGTAACAAGAAATACGTACAAACGAAAACATCTGGAATGCTCATTATAATATAAATAGGATATTGGAAGGCAAGTCAACGGCAAAAATTATTTTGTGAAACATAAATTAAAAAAAATTGATTAAAAGCACTGGAAATAAAATAGATTACAATTATACTGTCTTCAAGTGAAGAGCAATAATCAGAACGTTTTTATTCACATTTCTAAAATATATCATTTAAACTATTTGTGGCAATTACAAAAATGCAATTGTGAAAGACATTTCAGACTTATTATTGCTACCCTAACTGCAATTAATTATCGTTTGCTCCGTTTCACAAAGTAAAAATGCATGTTGCTGGCGCGTAAAATTAGACACGCCCTCTAAATATGCCAATTTAAATTCAGTATGAAAAAATCAGGTCATAACTTCGAAATTGAACTGACGTGAAACAAATATATATGTAATTTGACGTTTGGTTCGGAGCTTGAATTTCAAAAGAAATTACAAAATCAGTCTTTCCATGTGAATTCATTATGATTAAACAAGGTTATCTACATGTAAAACCGGTTTAAAAAATGAACATCAATACGAAAATATTCATTGGCGTTGCTGCAACACAAGTCATAAATTCACTATTTGAATTTACACAAAATCAAATTTACCGTTCTGGAATTCTTAACATCAAAATGCATACCAGTTTTTTGTGCAGTATTATATAGCAGCAATGCGAGTTAATACTGTATATAAAAGGATGAAGGGTATGGTATGTCTTTCTTCATGGTGGGCGAAAAAGTCAAGGGAGAGAGGCCAAGCAAATATTGGCGACATTATTAGCAACACTGACCTGCCTCAAGATACGTATCGATTTTTCGTGGTCGGGAATTAGGGGCTTGAACATTAGGTACTACACTTGGTATTCGGCAAGGGCGTGGCTTAACCCACAAACCCACCAAAGTTCTATAGCATCCATTGGAAAGTGCTAGACATGTCAAAATCAATTGGCAACTGACCACTCCATGCATTAAACACTCGTAACCTTCATGCGACTTGCACTTTCCAATTCGACACAAGCCTCTGAAGTAACAAGAGCTCAAAAGTGCAAGTTCAAAAAAAGATGCTGGATTGGAAGTTTTTTTGACGAATTTAGAACTATGGCCGCTAATATCCATTTTAAAGCTCACAAGTGAAAAAAAAATTAATTGGGTTTTACCGAATTCAGAATGCTGCATGCGAATATTTCTTAAGGTCTAGGTCAAGATTATACAATATTTTATATCGCAAGGACGCATGTTAACATTTTTCCTCTATAGAAAAAAATATGAGTTTCCATAGAAAAATGAAATGACACAATCATAATAACGTAATTTTGATGTAGTATTTTTCAGACCTGCTAAGTGAATCTAAAAGGAATAATAATCCTCCAGTGCTACAATATATTCGTGGAACTGACTTGTTTCTATTGGAGACAAATGACATAACCATGCCAACGGTGGTCGACGGAAACAAGAGGTTGTTATTATTAACAGAGCATTGATTATGCTGAATCACACTCGAGCCGTTGTAACAGGCGATTGAGCCCCCCCCCCCCCCCC